>CP092091.1:15640490-15650490 GCA_029203775.1 Neoneuromus ignobilis | reverse complement strand
ATAAAAGTGCTTTTTTAGGTTAGATAGAACTTTCGATAGGAATTCAATTTAAAGATTTATCACAGATTATCAAAGATTTACATCTTTCTAATTTGAAAAAAGGTATTAGGCAATAATACACTAACATCTAAACTATGTGACATTTTTACTAATTTATGATATTTATTAAATAAAACGTGTAAAAGAAAAAAAAATAAACTTAACATAAGTTATATTATTACAAGAAAAATTCCATCAAAAACAAATAGACAAAAATTCCATATTGTGTATTTTATTTTTCTCTTTAAATTTTCCAAATTTAAACAACATATTATAGAACGTTCATTAATAATATTGAAATTATACGGCCAATTTAATGAAGTTCGTAGTAGAAATTAAAAATAATTTTCAAAAGTTAAAAGCAATTATATAAATCATATATATGTGGGTGTATGTATGTTAATATATATATATATATATATATATATATATATATATATATATATATATATATTAATCGTAAATAATTTACTTCATAAAGTGTATGAATTCATTCTAAAACTGCTGTCAAAAACATTCATTTTTATATAAAATTGAAATATTTTTAATAAGATATTAAAAGATTACTCATGATATAATTAAAATTTTGATTTTTACACATTTTTAAATTTATTTAATGTTTCCCTAAAATATTTTTTTCGAAAACAGTTATAATTGAGATTAAGAATTTTTTACACCGGTTTACATTTTTATTAACTATAGAATATATACACGTGTAAATTCATTTTTAGCTTCCGTACCGGTTTTGCACACCCGGTGTCTGTATAACAATTTTCAGTCGATAAAATACGATAAATATTCAGTAGCACTTTACAGATTATAGATATACAGATATGACAGTTTAGCTGGGTAATTGTTTCACCATTTTAAATTAGATTTGTACTGATAACAGGGTACCTGGAGGCTAATAATTATTATTAACAGCTAATGAGAACTCAAATTCGTTTCTAAATATATATATATATATAAATTTTTATTAAAAAACAGTAACATTTAATGTATCAATATAATATTTATGTTTTGATATTTTCACAAAAAACATATTTTACAATATTTTATTTATAGCAACAAATTATAAAACAATATTTTTAATTAGGAATAAATAACTGATTATAAATTTCTATTTCATATACTTAGTTACAAAAATATATATGTACATAATTATCGAGCATATTGTAAGTTTTAAAATTGAGGTACTTTTTTAAAAAAATATGTTACAGAATCAAGAAGTAGTATTAAGATAGATCATAATGAAAACAATATTTTTAAAATAAATCCTAATAACTTATAAGTAAATACTCTTTGCAAAAAAATATAAAGAAAAGAACTATACAAAAAGGTATGTAATTCAATTAGAATACTTTTTATTTTGTATATTTTGAAAATATAATAATTATATTTATATATTTATTGTTATAGAAAATAATTGACAAATATTGATATATAAATGTTTAATGTGTGACTAAACAACATATAGATCCTATTTGTATTGATCGCTTTAATGGTTATATGAATGTTCAATGCAATTAATCAGATGTCTCTGGGGCCATGTCAATATGCTCGTGTCTTGCATTACACTAAATTAATTAATATGCAGGTGCTACATGCATACAAGTTTTATGTATTCTCTTATCTACGTGTTGTACATTTATTCAAATATAACAGAATATATACAAGAATTATACTAAACAAAAATATGCATTATTTATGTTGTAATATTTTTTTAATATACAGTTTGGAAAAAAATCAATTTAACGTAACACAAATTTTAACATAAAATAAAAAATGACAAATAACTTATTTATATTTTGTATAAATTTGGAAAATTACAATATATGTAATGACAATAAATATCTCATTTTAACAAACATTTTCTTTAGGCACTTTTTGTACATTATTTTTTAAATATTTCATCTTTTAATTGATTATTATTACATAAATATTTTTCAAATATCTTTATTCGTTTTTTACTTACTTTGAAATTATTTTTCTTATTTTCTGTACATATTTCAAAATATATAAATAAATTTATGGAAAGAAAAAACACTGAATAAAATACAATAGTAGATATACTGGTTTAGTAAAATACCAGCCCCTTGAAGATATTGGGTGTATGAAGCATGAAGCACGAATGGAGATAAACATAGTCTAACCGGAACTCAATGTTTTAGATAGAGCGGAAAATCGTGGAACAGAGAATTCCAGGTGCATTGGAAAATTGCATCCTCTTATTTGTCTAGCAACCGAAAAACTTAAAATAAAAATATTTAAAGATTTTTCTTCAACACTAGATCATTAAATGCAGAAAATTACAATAATAACATATATATATATATATATATATATATATATATATATATAAGTATACTTTTATAAATATTTTATATTGATACTTTTCACTTATAATTTATTTAATTTGTTTATAAATTAATAAAGAACAATTAATTATTTTTTCAGTATTAATAAAACGTGAATAATCTTCTCGACTTAATTTCAAGCCAGATATAATTTTATAATTACAAATAAAATATTATATAAATTTCTTTTTTTTATGATTGAATCATCATTAAAATTATTTGATAAAAATACATCCACTTGAGTTTTTAATTCATATATATATATATATATATATATATATATATATATATATATATATATATATGTAAATTGATAAAAATATTCTCAATTTAATAACCATAAAATGAACAACTTGAAAAATGTAGCAATCAAGAGAGGATTTAAATAACGAAAGGTGAAAATTTCAGTAGCTGAACGACCTCTAATGATTTTCCAATATCATCTTCAGTGAACGTTTGCATTGTAAAACTCGTTATGATTAATTAACGAAGGTTTTTCACATTTTAATAAGTGTACTCGAAAATGAATTCAAATATTTTTTCAAATTTACATGAAATGCTTGTCTTTTGATTCAAAACGAATAAAAGTTTATTTTTATAATTGTAATAAAGTATATCATAAAATTTACACGTTTCAAAATTTTTAACGAACATTTAAAATTGTATTCTATAATTTTAATACATCAATCATTTTATCAAATTTAAATTGAACCATTAAAGATAACTTTATCACATTAAATTATAATATTATAGCTATATATATATATATATATATATATATATATATATATATATATATATATATATATAATTTACATAAACTACTTACAAACTTTTTAAACTAAATTTAAATTTTCATTTCATTAATTTTTTGTCTGGCTAATAATTTGTCACTCGTCTTTATAAATTCTTTCCATTTATTCAAAGTATTGATTGAGAATAAATAAACAAATAAAAACTTCTGAAGTGATTTTGACATGATAAATGGTTTTATAACAAAAGTTAGCACAAACAATTTTAAAGTATTAAAACAAATTAATAGGAAAATTTTCTTTAGAATTATTTGTTATTCTTAAATAAATATTATGAAACTTGCAGTTCAGAAAACTTTTTCTTTGAAAACAATTTTAAGAGATACAGAATAAATTGTATAGAAAACATGGATAACATTTATAAATATAAAATGTTTAATTATTCCGTGAAAATTTCTCAAATATAAAGGAATTTGTTTATATTTTTTGTGTACTCAGCTTTAACAAATTTAATTTAAATATTTTTAAAATATTCTTATTTTTCTTTATTATATAATATTGCATATACAACACGAAGTAAATAAAATCTTTAACTAATTTTCCAATTAAATCAACTATTATAAATATAATGAGTTATTTTATATTTATAATATGTCAATGAATTTTAATATTAATCATTATTATTATAAAATAATATATGTATAATAAATTACCATTATTTCAATATTGTAATATAATTTTGTTTTAATGAAAAACGTATTTGTTAATTTATATATATATATATATATATATATATATATATATATATATATATATAGATATAGACTCTTTTAAAAAACACGCATTTTAAAACTTTATTAATTAAAATATAAATCATGTTTTATTTTTTAAAAAAATATATAATTTCAGATGTATGTACGTAGGATGAAGTTAATTTGTTTTCTTTGATAATATTCAATAAAATATTTTTATACATACATTTTATTAATTTAATTAAATAAATCTATTGAATGTTAAGTTAAATTTAAATAAAAACTGTGAAATTTTGCTATTGTGTATGAATAAAATATCTGAAGTGCTAATAAATACATAATTATATATAAATATGAATTATTTTTCAAAAAATATATTTATTTCAATTTTGTTTATATAAAATGTGTCTAAGCTAGGAATTTATATATATATATATATATATATATATATATATATATATATATAAGCTATATATATATATATATATATATATATATATATATATATATAAGGGGTCTATGGTTTTATAAATATTAATAACAGACCTGTTATAAATGACTCTGTTATCAAATTTCTAACCTAACATTATTTTGAAGTAGTGAATAGATTATGCTAAGTGTCACTTAGCTTGTAGTGACGATTAATGATCTAGTACAGGATAAACTACAATAGTTTATATGACAAAGACCTGGCAATAAACTGTCCTTTGAAATATTCGCATATTTATCACCACTAGCATTTACAGTTTAGTATTAATGTTATTTTAGTTAGAATAAGAGAACATATACAACATTTAATTATTCTTTGTACAAAATATTTTCTGCTTTTATATTGTTTTCTTTATATTATTTGATTATAACAGGAAACGTACTGTTAATTTCACTAATTTTATTTTGTATAATTGAAAATCGTTTTATAAACATAGTTCACTATTTAAATGATTTTACTACTTATAATGTATGCGAAAAAAGTAGTAATTTATGAATTTAAGACTTGTAGAATAACGGCAACTTATTGAAATAAAAATATATAAAATAAAATATATAACAAACTGTATTTACTAAACTATATGAAAATTATTAACTTTACGAAAATTATTTACTAACAAAACATTCAAATAAATTAAGATTCTTGTATTATTGCTCTCGAATATATTTGAGTTGCAAATGAATTCTATGAAATAATGCTCGAATCTAAATTGAGAAAATTTGATTAATTTGTTATTTTGATTTCCTTTAGTTAAATCAATTATAAAATTATAATTTTTATAAGTATCTTCAATCATCGATTAATAACAATTAAAAAAGAGAAACTTTGTCAGTATTTTGTATTTGATGAGATTTTATTACTTTGTAAGATGGATAAATAATATATTATTGATTAAATTTTCTCTCAATGTTTCTTTGTTCACAAATTCTATTTGATGACGCCCACATTTCTATTTAATTTGCAAACATTAATATTTCTCTTATTAAATATATCCACAAGCATGCATACATACATATTGTGCATATATATATATATATATATATATATATATATATATATATATATATGTATGTATGTACGTATGTGTGTGTATATTGATATATTAAAAGAAAGAAATATTTGTAAATTTTTGGAATTAATGTGAATTTACAAAATATATTTACTTAAAACACTATTAGAACACTAATGTAATAAAAATATAATTAACAAATTGTATACATTATTATTAAAATATTTTATCATAATTGATAATATAATAATAAATATTAGAAAAATATATCTCAAAAATATATTAATTATTTTAAATAACAAAATTGCTTAAGTATAATATAAACATTTTTATTTGCTTTATTCTTTATATATATATATATATATATATATATATATATATATATATATAATTTTAAATAGTAACGTGAATTGTTTTAATTAATATTGTAGTAATTAAAAAATATAAATGTATAATTTATTTAATTTTACATTTATATAAAAATAATAAAAAAATCAATAATATTAGTACATCAAATATTACATATAAAATAGTTTATTGCTAGAAATATAATTAATGAAAAGTCATATAAAAAATTCATTTAAATTCTTTTTACAAAATATAGAAATTTTAAAAACTCGTCTCAAATATTAATACTTGAAATTCTTTACACAATACAGTTCATTAGTTTTTCTTTTTCAATAATTATTTCAACATTGATTTTTGTAAATATAAAATTTTAATATATATATATATATATATATATATATATATATATATATATATATGTATGTTAATATATGTATATTAAAACTTTATCCATATAATTTATTACTGTAATACTGAATATGATCGTCAATTCAAATATTTTAATTTTTATGAAAAAATTATTTTTGTCTGTTATTAAAAAAATAATATATTAAATTTACATATTTTCCTTTTAAATATATATGAAACTTAATAATATTTGCAATTTAAAATATTCACTGGAGTAATGTTTAAATGTTTAAATTAAATAAGACAACTTTTAACTTGTGTTTAAATTTAAATTAATAATAACATTTTTGTAATGACGCACAATTTCAATGTTAGTAATTAAATATTCATTTAAAATGATTATTGTCTAAAAATATACTCTAAATAAAAATATCAGAAGTCGTTTTTAATTTTTATATTTACAAATTAAAATTGTTATTAATAATCAAGGTTTATTAATGTACTTCTAATATTATTATTATGTATATTTGTAGATAAAAAATTGTGTATAAAATATTTATGTGCTTATACTTAACAATATTTAAATTTAATCATAATTACAGAAATATGTATTAATTTTATTATTAATTTTCAATGAACACAAATTAAATTATGTATTTTTTGGAATAAAATCTTTTTCTATTTGAAACATAAACAAATATTATTTTATAAAATTGGTTTTATTTTAACGTTTTTATTCTGTTCTAATATTTAATAGAGAGAATTTAAAAAAACAAATAATAGTAAAATATTGTTAAAATAAAATATTCATGTAATAGCAGGTTTTAAAATTTTTTTTGTAAAATTAATTTAAGATTTAATCGTAATTAGGTTTTAACCTGTGATTTCAATGTGAAAATTTTACTTTTTGAAATATTTCAGTCAACTAGAATTTACTCAGATAGATTTATATTTAATATTTCATATCAATAAACTTCAAATATCTCCTGATGTCACAAAAATGTTAATTAACCACAATACACAAGAAAATAATATTATAAATAATAATAAAAATATGGCATTTTTTATCAATTTCATTAATTGATTTGATATGAATGAATTTTATTTACTGATTTATTATATTTGGATTTTTATTCACATCATGTATAAAATTAATCATTCAAATAGATAATAAATTCAAAGAAATGTAATCAATAATAAAAAAAGATCTTTGTAAGAAATAAAAACAGATTGCTATAAAAACGATAACAAAATCAAATTGAAAATTTATATACACGAAAAGTATAAATTTCAAGAAGTTGAGAACGAGTCAACGCGTCTTCTACGAACTCAAACTGAAATTCGTTTCATTAATCGTAAACTGTCGACTGATCGTGCTTTTACCGCTGAAATAGAGTTTAACGTTTAGAATTATTTAGTGAAGTGTAGATACAGGACTGAAACGTTCGATAAGCACATTGTATGGGAGAGATATTTATTTAGATATTCAGAACAGTACGACAATTTTGAACAGAACGTGAATATTATGACTGATTTAAATAGAATAATACCTATTTACGTTTTACATATGAATCTCGTAAAATGATTTCAAAGCGTAATATTTTGAAAGCATTGTGTATATAAAATGTAATTTAATAATGAAAAACTAAAACTGTAGAAAATATAAATATCACATATAACTCATAATTATTGCTTTTGTATATAATCTGAAAGTTTATTTTCTATATAGTTTTAAATAGATTTAAAAATATTTTTCGACGATTTTTTAGTATTAAAAAAGATTAAAACAATATGACAAATTAAATTATGTTATTCTGTAAACGACAATGATAAATTTATGTGATATATCTATTTTAACACAAATAAACAAAATAAAATTACACACGTAACTCTCTACTGAGAACTATGACATTTCGAAAAATTACAGACGAGCAACTTAAATTAATTATGCTAGTCACACGTAGCTTTGTAGTTACGTGCTGGATATCACTGATTTTAAGATATAAGATAAAAATAATTACATATTAATATATTCTTATGCAATTTGTTGTTACATTATATACAGATATTTCAATACTTTAACAATTTTGTAATATAGAACATTTTGCAGAAATCAGTTTTTTCTGCATTTATATTTAAATTAAAATATATCATTTATCACTCTTTTTTTAAAAAAAATAATATTCTTCCAAGTTAACTTTTTTAAAGAAGTTTGTAATTTATTGAATTGTTCTCTTCAGAGAAAGTTTTTAATAAATACAGAGAAATTGTTAATTTTTTCTTTAAAAATTCATCTCAATTATAGATTAAAGATTTTAGTAATTAAATTGGTAGGGGGATTCGATATGTTCATATTAATTTCACTTCACGTACAAGAAAATTAAAGAATTACTTAATTTTTATTACTTCATATTATTTTCACAAAACTATTTTAATTTAGTTCAAACGATGATTAATTTATGTTCATAAAATTTGAAATTAGTTTATTGAGCTTGTTTTCCCCCTATTGTACAAATAAATAATAGTTACAAAACACAACATCTTGTGAATATAAAAGTGTGTGGAAAGTCCTTTAAGGGGGTATTCTAGTCTAGAATTTCGAAAAAATCGATTTATTTTTTTACATATTTTCAAAATTTAGACCTTTAATAATATGTCTTTAAGAGCATTTTTCGAAATTCGAATTATTTTCGGAGTTATAGCTATTTTTGTGACGCGCCAACCAATCCGGTCTGGCCGGAACGAATCAACTTTAAACGCGTTTTTCTCGAAACTACTTTTTTCGACATGGTTGACATTATATCTCAAGTTCTAATGAACCGATTTACTTGAAATTTTCTACAGAGCTTCTCAATATAACAGTGATTGCCTCCACTTAGGATTTTTTGAAAATTTTGTTTTTTACTATTTTTAAAAAATTCCGAAATTTGAAAAAATAGGGCAAAAAAAATGACTGTTTTTTCACACTGCCGCCATTTTGCGAAAAAAAATTTTTTTTTCAATTTCCCTAGGCGAGGATACTACTACAACCTTCTTTTTCAATAATTTCAAAAAAAAATTTGTTTCAAATGACCGAAAGAGTTGGAAATACATCAACCAGGAGACACCTTTTTTTCGAGCCCCCACTTTGCCAGCCTGTACCTTTTTCAATTTTGAATTTTTTGTTTTTAATAATACTTTTTTATACTCTTAAAATTTCAATAAATAACTGGTAAAAAATGGATAGTAAAAATATTTGTTGTTTTTTTTTATAGCGCCAGAAAAAACACCTAAAATTCGTGCGTCTAGACTAGAATACCCCCTTAAAAAATGTTTGTATTTCTTTTAAATTCATTCTAAATTTTCTTAAAATGTTACAACAACCTTAATCAATTATTATGTTTTTTTTATTTATAATGAATCGATATTTAATTTTTAACATTTACAATAATTAATTTAATTTTTTAACTTTATCATTTATTTCGAGTTACTATTTTTAATTTTAAAAATCATATTATATATCTTTAATATATTAGTAACAAATCAATATCTTATAAACAATAAATATATTAAATATTATTCAACTAAATATTTTAATTTTATAATTACATTTCAAAGTTATAGCATAAATGTTACTATTTCATTTAAAAAACTAGACTTATTATAAAATATCTGAAAAATTAATTGAAAAAGGAAATGTATATTTGTATATCTCACAAAAACATCGCATTAAGCAAGAGTCAAAGTAATATTTCATCACAATAAATGTATATAGTGATTCCGTATGAATATAAACGGATTTATTTTCTGCATCAATGAACGTTTATAATATTCGCAATATGTGTAATCATTAAGTGTTACGATGTGAAATATATGAACATAGAGTTAACTTGAAAACGTCGTTTCATTGTAGTACATTTAATATG
>CP092091.1:15575490-15635490 GCA_029203775.1 Neoneuromus ignobilis | reverse complement strand
TATTCTAGTGTTTAATTATGTAACTTATTATATAAAAGAAAAATATAACATATTTTCACGAAATACATTTAATTTTAATAATTTATATTTTTTTTACATATTTACAATTGAAATGAATATATTCATTTACTAATATATTATTTTTAATATATATATATATAAAGTTAGTAATTTTTTATTTTGACAAAATTCATAATGTTATAAAACTTTAATAATTATTAAGATATAACTGAAATCAAATTCAATTTTATGATTATAAAAAAAGTTAAAAAACCATTTTTTCTATTAGATAATATTTAATTTAATATCTCCAGGATCGAGTTACTCGCCAAATATTCATTTAAATTAAATAAAAATATTATATGATATTCTCTACTTTCTATAAATATCATAAAAATATTTATATTTAAATATATATGCAAATTTTGTTTAATAATAAATTTTTACAAATGATGATAAGGAAATTATATAAAAATAATTAAAATTTTAGAATCAAAAACCATTACTAATTTCAGAATTCTATAATATTTAATGAAAATTAATGAATAATGTTTATATTTATTTAATTGAAATTAACTTGAGAAATAAATTTAAAATACATAAAAATATAAAAATTAATCACATTATATAATAGATATAACAACTACTATTTTTTAGTTGCAGCAAATTCACTTCAACATTTTATCACTTATCTCAACAACACAAGATTTTAAATATCCAATTATCTCTTATAGTTGATTTGATTTACTAATGGACATTTAGATGGTCCTAATAGCATAGTCAAATAGCTGCATAATGTATGTGTGTGTATGCATAAACCTATTGTATTAAAAATTATTTATTCTCAAGTTACAAAGAAATTAATAATGGTAATAGTAGATTAGAATACCACAATTGATAATTCGGATAGAAATTTTGGGTCAAAGCAGTTAACAACAGTTATTGTGTATTAAAAGCAACATTGCAAATTAGCTACAAGTTTGTACAATAACCATTAATGTTTTATAGCGCGTAGTAGAGCATCAAGTGTTCCAGGTTTTTATAGCACATAATGTTCATTGTATAAAACTGAAATGATGGAATGATATAAAAACTTATCGCATTAAACTTATATTTTTTAAGTAAGGAAACAGTAAATATAATGTTTGTTGTTCTATAAAACATAGACTTGTTTAATAATTTACTATATAAATATTTATGAGATCAAATTATATAGAAAAGTGTGTATCAAACAAAGGCGAATGTGTTCCAGTAATACTTTTATTAACATTTCTACCGCTTCCGAAAGTAATACTCTCTGGCGAACGCTAAAAGCTCCGTCAGGATAATACATAAAGATATTTTTCATAGAATTATAGAAACCATTTTAATACTCTTTTTAAAAGGATAACGTAACCAAAAAATGTATTCTACTTATAAACATTTCGTTATATATATATATATATATATATATATATATATATATATATATGTGTGTGTGTGTGTGTGTGTGTGTTATTAAAAATATATAAACATTTTAAGTTAATGATTTCTTTATATAATACACTCTTTTAAAAATTCTTATTTACTAATTTTTGTGAAACTATACATAGTTTCGATATATATATAGCATAAAATACTTATTTAATTAATAAAAAAAAATATAAAAAATTAAAAAGCAATTATTGTAGATACACAATTTTATATAAATATTTATTTTTATTTTTCTAATGATTTCCACTACAGTGAAATTTAGTTTATAACTGTTAGAAATAAATTTATGATTATTTCTATAAATAAATAATATATTTATTCATTGATAGTGTACGTGTTTTGAGTATAAAGATTATATATGAGAAGAATCAACAAATAAATAGAATTTTAATAAAGATTGATTATAATTTATTTGAGAAAAATGCACATATTTAATTTTTGTAGATACTATTATTTTATCTATAAGAACGTTCTTTGACTTAAAATGAATATTTTTTTCGTGAGTAACTTTGTATTATATTAAACCTATATAATATTCATACACATGTTTATTATTTTTCTTTAAATTTTATCGGAATTATATTTCGTTTGTTCTTTACAAACATAAATCATAACTGTGTAATGATTGTAATTTGATATAATTTTTTATCCAATTATAAATTTAAGTAAAGAAAACAATGAGCATGAAAATATAAAATCTTATACATTGATTGACCTGTCTTTTAAATAATGATTTAGTACCTACCTAATATAAAAATTTCAAAGGTAAATCCATATAATTATGTGAATTAGTCAATTATAAATTCTATGAATTTTTTAACTGAATTATAATAGTTAAAACTATTTAAATACATTTTGATGATAAAAAAAATATTAATATTTTATTTAAAAATGATTTTTATTCAGTTTTTTATACCTTGTTATAAAAATAGGTACTATTGTATTTAATGAATACAATACAATTTTTAATAAAAAAATATATTTTTTTGTAATTAAATATTATATAAAAGTTCAAAAATTATATATAAAATCTAAATATATATATAAAAATATACATGCATAGTTTTATTAAAAACTTCATAAGAAATAAAAGTTACTAAATAATTTATAAAAACACAATCAGAAATTAAAAGACATAATCTTCGCTTATTATTTCCTGTTTATATATACACATAAATGGATTACCAAATATCTACACAAAATACCTGTTTATATTCTTAAACGCATTTTATATGAATTTCTTTTTAAATATTTCGATATATGTAATTGTGATATGAAGTTTATGATAACATAACATCGTTAGGTATAAAAAAATATATAAATAACCTTATACGAAAATCAGAAAATGTATATGTATTTTTATTGGAATTGGAAATCGTATTTCATGAAACGAAAAAAGAAATGTAAAGCCGCAATAATTCTTTACCGTAGATGACATATATTATAAAAGCTGGCTGTTGATATTGAAAATGTTATCCATTTTCGTAGCTTATACTAAGGAATAAGATTAAGGGATTTATTTCGTACATTTGTACATTGAAAAAAGAATGCATACATATATATATATATATATATATATATATGCAGTGTGTGTGTGTGCATGTGTGTGTATTTGTATATACATATGTATGTGTTTGTGTGTGCATGTGTGTATTTGTATATACATATGTATGTGTTTGTGTGTGTATTTATGCCTATATGTTTGCGTATATAAGTAATCGATCTTGACCTATCTATATATGAGGTACATTTATTTGAGCCAACGAATAAAATCCAATACTAAATTCAGATTTAAGAAACTTATTCATACATACATATATACACACGCATATATATATATATATATATATATATATATATATATGTACAAATCGATATATATACATATATATGTATATATACAAATCGAAAAAATCTAATAAACACTTATTTTATAAAGATTGTCAATGTATTTTATCACTACTTCAAAAATCTTTTCTTAAATCAAATCTAAATGACTGCAATCTTAAACACAAACAGACAGACAATATTTCGTAAAATAACCACACACGAACATCTGATAAGTTACTAACGAATTATCTAGTTGAGAACGTGTGGTGATATTTAATGAATCTTAATTCAAAATTCAGTTCAAACAATAGATAATGCAAAATAACGCCTTAGAAATAAAAAAATACATGTTAAGATATATATATATATATATATATATATATATATATATATACACTTCATTAAAATTTTAAATAAAAACATAAAAAAGACAATTTAAAATAGATTGACATTTATAAAAATTATAAAATTAACGTAATTACATTTTCAGTGAAAATTCTATTTTTTCTCAACACAACATAACGTTAAAACACCAAATGAAACCCTCTTCATTAGATTATCAATAACAACGGAGAGTTAATATTTTATCTTTTCTGTATCTTTTTACTAAAATGTACATCAAAGAACTGTATTATGACTTTATTCATACAAGAAATACTAATTAAATGTAATCTTTGTTCTATATCAAAGTTTAATTCAAAACATAATGAAATGCTTGTTTTTATGATTAAACATGAATTATTTAGCTATTAATTAAAGATAATTATTTAATTTATTTAAATTTCATTCGAATGTTTTGTAATATATTTTATTGTTTTAAAAAATAGTGGTTTATACAATTTATTAAATTATATTTTTTTATTATATCACTGCTTTTTAATCTTTAAGTTTCTATACTTGTTTTATACATTTCAGTAAATATTTTACTATGAGTATAAAATTCAACATTTAGTTAAACAAATATTTTTTCTATTAAATTTATATTAAAATTGCGAAATTAAAATAACTATTCATTCATCACTTATCATTCACATTTTGCTGATTATATGTATTTTAATTAACTCTAACATTATTTTACTGTGTAGTATTGAAAAATCAAATTTGATTATTCAAATAATATATATTTATTTTTATAATCATTTTTTTAAAAAATGGAATAAATTAGAATTGTAAGTCAAGTTTGACTAACTTTTAATATCTGTTGTATATACTATTTTTCATCGATTTTAGATATGAATAATATCAAAATTGTTAGAAAAATAAATATGCTTTAATTTCAAAATGATTGAATAATATTTAAAAAATATTCTTAATACAAAAAAATGATTAAAGAAACTATTAAAAAAATATTATCATAAAATTTTAAATTCTAAATCATATATATACATTTAAAAAGTATATTGTTTGTAAAATGATATATATTTATAAAATTATTGAATTTAAATTGTTTACTTTTAGTATATTTATTTTTTTAATAATATATTCAATATAAATATATTACCAGTTTTTACTGCATTAGTTGTCACCTTTTTTTATCTTGAGAAATAGTTTAACATATATACAACTATGAGAAACAAACAACACATTAAACAAATAAAAACCTTGCGAACAAAGATGGAATGAAGTTTATTTAACGAAATTTCTAACTACTTTTATACAGGTGTCTTCATGTATCATTCATGTATGAGACTCTTAGTTTCCACTGAGAGCTCTATGTGTGTCATGTAATATACAACGCTCTGTGACGGGTCAGTAACTTGACTTCTGTGTGTAGTGAGAAAATTTCTCATTAATCTATGACAGATTTTCAGGAAAAATATTTTGATTATACGTGGAAGAATTGGTAATACAGTGTGTTTTCATGCGAAAAATGATTTTTTTATTTACTTCTTTCTAAAAATAAACATAAATAATACAGATTTCATTAAAATGTTCACAATATATATATATATATATATATATATATATATATATATATATATATATATATATATGTATATATATTTGTAATTATTACTTTTTCTCATTTTATTGATTTTTAATAAAAAAGGCTGATCTTTATTAATATTCCTTATTATTTTATGATATGACTGATTTTATTGTATAATAAACTAAGAAATAATCTTAAAAACATATTTAAAACATAATATTCAGTTAAAAAATGAAAATTATTAACTCGATCAATCAACACAAAATTATTTGCGTTTTAAATAACTTCTGATTACAATTTTTTTATTTTTTAGAACTATATAAAATATATGCCTATTAATTTTTCCTTTCTTTTTTCAAATAAGTAATTATTTCTCTCAAATAAATACATTAAAACTTATAATAAATTATTTTAAAATATTATAGAATATTAAGTGATCAACAAATAAAAACTTTCAACTGTATAATAAAAATGGTTGCAGGACTTGTATAAGATTTTCTATAAATAAACAAATATAACAAAAATACCATTTATTTATAATTTTCAACTTTACATTAATTAAAAAATATTCATTTAGAAGTATAAAACGTTTGTATACTGTTTAATATTATTTTTATATTTTCCATTTGAATAATTCAATATTTTTATAGTATTATTTTTCCTAATTACTATATTTTCAACGTATATTTAATAGAGTTTCTGTAAATCTAGTAGTTTTTTAAACTTTATGTTTATTCAGAGTTGTTATTCAAATTTTTGCATTTTCCATGTTGTTTCTACTGCATAAAAAGCAATAGTGAGTTTGAAATATTACAGCTATATACAATTTTAATTGATTACTACGATTCGGAGCTATAGATAGGAACATTTTATTAAATAAATAGTTGATTTTTAATATTCGATAGTTGAGCAGAAAATAAATATGTGTTTATTTTCTTATATTTTTTCATTCTTTTAAAATTATTATTTTATGTGTATATATATATATATATATATATATATATATATATATTAGGTGTCTTTTTAAGCGTGATAGAACTTTAAATTGAATCCCTATCGAAAGGTATATCAATCCTAAAAAAACACTTTATCATACCTTCTTATATACATACGCACACACATGTATACATATAAGGATGTTTTCTTAGGTTGGACAGATCTTTCGATAGGGATTCAATTTAATGTTCTATCACGCTTAAATATATATATATATATATATATATATATATATATATATATATATATATATATATAACTACACATATTTATTATAAATATTTATATATATTTTATTGACATTTTACTAAAATAGAAATCTAAATCTCATAATTATTTATGTATCCATTAATATTATTTTCTAGAAGTATTTATTTCGTAAAAAATATTTACTTTATAAATATATATATATATATATATATATATATATATATATATATATATTATAATTATTTAAACAGTGTACATATAAATAATTATTTTGTCTATCATGAAATAACATAAAAATTATTTACATAAAGAGAATTCGAATTTTTATATAAGTTGATAAATAAATTGAATATTTTTGATGAAAAAAAATCATGACTGACCTGTTTTATCGATATGGTTATAAGAATGTCCTTTAGATATAAACTACTTCTTTGATCCATATGTCATTTCAAGTGACCCTCACCCATTTTCACTGTCAAGATTCAAAGGCACGATGTTTGGAATTTAGTTTAAGGTTAGAATTTAAGTTTGTACATACGTACATACATTTATATATATATATATATATTTATATAATACGGTAAGAATATTTTATATTATTATTGTTACAAATATCATTAAAAAATTACTATTTCTCTCTTTACTGTGAATATTAGATAAAATTTTATTTGGTTTTTAATTTTTTTAAAAAATGTACTTTCTTTAACTGATATCAACAATTCATATTTTATAATATAAATAGTTCTTTATAATCTAACAAAAAATTAATTCAAAAAATTTTTCAAGAAAAAAATGTACAAGTTTTACAAAAAAATAATAACATTTTTCATCATCAGTTTTTTTTAAGAAACTATGTTTAAAATATTGTTTTTCGCCATTTTTGATTGTATATTTTTTAATATTTAATCAATTATATTAGAAATAATGTAAGTTGAAATATATTTTTTTAATTAAAAATGTCATTAATATCATTATATATATATATATATATATATATATATATATATATATATATATATATATATATAATGATATTAATGATATTTTTCATTAAAAAATAGTTTAGAAAACAAATCCACTTTGTTTTGAATCTGATTTCAAAATTCGGTTTTTAAAACCATACACTCGTTTTATTTTTCCCCCTTTTATTTGAAAATTGTTCAGATAAAAACAATACCATCAAATCACAATAGCCTATTCTAAAACATGTTTTATATTTCATATCGATTTTCATCATATTGATTAATTAAATTTACTTCACAAAAGTTGAAAAGCTAATATTAAAATACTGTTCGAGCTAAATAAACTATTATAATAATAAACAGCTGATATAAATATAATCGTTTAAATACGTTTCATGTTTCAAACTAAAACCAACAATAATTAGTTTTATTACACCTGTTGCGTTTTAATGTCTTTATCGTCTAAGTGCGTAATATTTATTTATATAACTTATTATATAATAGTTCAAAATTATCGTTTTGATTTATAAATATAATTCATAAAAATTAGATTCATTTAATATATATATATATATATATATATATACTGAATTATCTGAAAAACGAGACTCATTTTTGTACAAAAAATAATGTATTATAGTAGTAAATCTTAAATTTAAATAAAACGTATTCAATATAAATCCAAACAAAAACGATTTTATTTAAAATTTGTTACGCATGTAAAACGTCGTATTCAGTTTAACTGTCATGTGTGTCAACTCGTTGTCAAAATCTTAAGGATAGAATATTGGAGAATTGTGAAAATATTTGGAATTTGTATGTTATATTATACGAACGTGACAAGCGTATGGAAATAATCGGTTATACGATATTTATTAAATTGGGTATGTTAAGCCTCAATAGTCTGTATTTGATTTTGTGCTTTATATCACTCACCGATTTCAAAGACGGTAAGCATACAAGACAATATTTATTTTAGAAAATACGTATATTCACATTAATAGAATATAATGATATATAAATAGATCATAGTATTAGCAATTCAAAAATTAAAATTTTAGAAGTGTATTTAATATATTAAAATTAAATTAAACTCAAATATATATATATATATATATATATATATATATATATATATATATATAATATTTTTTTATAATAAATATATAGAATATATTTGTATTTTTTTAAAAAAATGAACTAAAAACAATACTGTACACACACATTTAATCACATAGAGTAATTTAAAAACTATTTAAATTTAAAACGAAAAGTCACTCACCCCTACATCACAAGATTTGATTTCTGAAAAAAAAATGTAAAATTAAAAAACACATTATTTGGCCGTCAATTATAAATTCTATATCTAGTTCAATTAATATACGAGTTTTAGTCTTGATTTTATGATACTTGTTCAGTTTCATTTTTCAATAAGTTATTTTGTCAATATTCATTTTGATAATATGAATAATTCACTTTAATACAAACAAATCTTCATTTATATTTAATTGAATTTACCACAATACCAAAACTAATAAACTAGATTAAATATTTTATAAACATGTATAACAAAATTGTAATTAATTTACTAATTTTAATAAAATTAAGCCATTCACTTTTACACTACAGGATTTTATAAAAGTATTTATTAATTAGCTTTAGTTCACTTTATTTGCTGATAACATAGCTGCAGAAATACACATCAATGAATAAAATGAACATGAAGTGATTATTGGACATTTAAAAAAATTGTGACGGGGTTTAATGTGTCAAATGGGTTAAAATTTATTCTTCTTAATACTAGAACGTCACAACTTAATAATATTATAAAATCTACATATATATTTTTCAAATAATAAAGGTTTATCCACTGAGTAATAATAAAGTTTGTAATAAAATATGGTCTTCCATAAAATTAATTTTCTACATGTAATAAATTAGACCAATCAATAGGGCAAAAAAACACCTGTTTTTGATGAAAATTCTGGAATGGATTAGGTCGTTTTTTTTTGTTGGGGGCGATGTTACAAGTAACAATATGTGTTTTGCAACTGAAAAAAACGCCGCATAAAGGTACTAGGAAGGTGCAAAGTTGGCGAAATTATGTTTTTCGTTCTTCAAGCATAGACAATGCATTTTAAAGAAAAAAGTTTTAGATAAAAGTTGTAAAGAATGAAAAAACCTTTAATTTGAGCCATTACTTGATAAATTACGTTGATTGATTATTGCAAAAAAAAGCGAAAAACCATAAAAATTGGGCAGATTTTTTTTTTTTTTAAAAAAATCTGCGTCTTGCAATAAGCTTTCAGATTTTCTATTTTATAAATTGCCACAATGTATAGGATCGCTGAAAATTTAAATTAGCAAATAAGGAACTACTTTTTCTAATGACTTTTATGCAATAAATACAAAAATTTTTATTAATATAACATAAAAATATATATAGCCCTTTTAGTGGAAACTTTCGGCCGTTAAAAAGTTATAGCCTCGTACATTGGGCATCTCGGGATAAACAATTTACAGTAAGTTAGCAACTAATGAACGAATCGAATTTTCAACACGGTATTTTGTTTAAATTCGTATAAGCTTCACCACGCATGCCGAAAAAGTTTCAAAAAGTGAAAAATGCAATAAATAATTGATTTGTAAATAATGGACATTTTTATGGTTTTTCACTTTTTTGCTATAATCAATCAACGTAATTTATCAAGTAATGGCTCAAATTAAAGGTTTTTTCATTCTTTACAACTTTTATCTAAAACTTTTTTCTCTAAAATGCATTGTCTATGCTTGAAGAACGAAAAACATAATTTCGCCAACTTTGCACCTTCCTAGTACCTTTATGCGGCGTTTTTTTATTGTTATGTAACATCGCCCCAACAAAAAAAAAAAATGTATAGATCAAGAATGTATTTATTTATCAATGACGTACATACAATTAAACTGTTTTATATGTTAATTAATTTGTATGATTTTAAAAAATATAAACAATTATTTAATAGTAATTATGTCAAAACGACGATCGAGTCCAAATATACTTGTAACTGGAACTCCCGGTGTTGGTAAATCTACCTTATGTTTTATATTATCAACAAAAACTGGATTACATTGGATTGATGTGTCAAATTTGGCACTGAAACAAAATTATATCGAACAATACGATAACTTTTATAACTGTCATACAATAGATGAAGATAAACTGTTGGATTCTCTAGAAAAATCGATGAAAAAAGGAGGAAATATTGTTGATTATCACGGAAGTGATTTTTTCCCAGAACGTTGGTTTGATATTGTTTTTGTATTGCGTACAGATAATACTATACTATACGATAGACTTATTAATAGAGACTATTCTAAAAAGAAATTAGAAGATAATATATCATGTGAAATATTCGGAACATTATTTGAAGAGGCAATTAAATCATATGCAGCAGATATTGTCGTGCAACTTAAAAGTGACTCATATCAAGATATGGAAGATAATGCAACATATATAATAGGATGGATAAATTTGTGGCAAGAAAATCATCATCATTGTTAATTTTAAGCAATATATGATAATTTTTTTACGTTTTAATCTAAATTATTGATTTAATCTAAATTTTAGATTAGTTACGTTTAATCTAAATTAAGACAAAAACAAGTACACTAACTTTAGTTTAAATTCAAATAATTCATAACCAAAAATTGTCTTTTCTCAACAGTAAACTGAATGTAGAAATGAATTATGATTGCACATAGTCACATACAATTAGTTGAAAATATAATTACGTATTTTTTTAATACATAAGGATTTATCACGAAAACAGTTATAAATTGAACTGATAATTATTTTCATTTGTGTATATTATCTACTTGTTTTACTTGAATATGTTACAATGAAATAAAAAATTGAAAATATATTTGAAATTATTGAATATACAGATGAAAACTTCCTGTCTTTTGCAAGTTAAAATATGGATTTTGTAAATTATTTTTATATTATATAAAAGAAGCAATAAAATAAATTTGAACATACATTTTTAGTATCAAGTTTTTTTCATTTTACTACCAGTTTTCGAAAATGAAATGTAAGGTTATACTAATTGTCAATTTTAAGAACGCCACTAAGTATTTTTGTCACTTAAATATGAAAGTTTTCTTTTATGTTTAGAAATAAATACGTAATATATAACAACAAAACTATGAAAAAAATGTATAAATTAAAAAAAAACTTACCGAAGCTCCAATCCTTCATATTATCCCACCTTCAGTTGAAATCGCAAAACACAACACTACATTACACTTCACTATACACTAAGACTGACGAACTCAAACTGAATTCAAATTTGAAACCACTCAACGATTTTGGGTAATACCAACCCAAGAAAAATAAATTTGAAATCTATGTTGACAGTCTCTGTTGACAAGTTCTTAAACGACCCAAAAATCGTTAAGTGGTTTTTCAAATTTGAATTCAGTTTGATTTCGTCAGTCTTAGAGTATAGTGAAGTGTAATGTAGTGTGAATAATCCATATATGTGTATGCAAGGATGGACATCAATACGTATTTACATTCACTTGAATATAAATTTTGAGATTGCTAATGTCGTCAATTTGACGTGTCTTGGTAGAAATAGGTATAGGTCATACTAATTATGGAAGTTAAAGTAGCTAAGTGGAAATTGAATAGGAATATTTAACTGTTCTTATATTTCATTAAAAGTCGTCATAAAATTCTAGAACAATACATAAACCATATCGAAATTTTTAAGCACGAAATTTGAAAATCGTCAAAATGAACGCTCTTGGTAGTTCTAGTGTTAATGTATACATTTTTTACAAATTTTTAAATCAAACTATATAAATTAAATTTTTGTACTTATAGTTCAATTACTTCTAAAAATATTTTTTAAACCCAATTAAAATTAATATTCTATGAAGTATAAGAATTGAATTATTGAATATTTTTATTAATTTAATAATAAATATGTATTGGATAAATTATTATTAATTACAGAATAAAATATCTAATTCAAAGTAAAGGTTAATTAAATAATATGATAAAGTTAGATAATTGAAGTTTGATGCTTTATCAAATAGGTCAACGACGCATATTATTGGTTTTAATTTTGAAATAAGGTTTTGTTCATTTTATTAAGTCTGCATTTAAAATAATTGATTATTATATAATTTTATACTCATTTACTTTCAAGAACAAAGATTTTATAAACTAATTTTCCATACGATGAACTTTAAAATTAATACAATCGTATTACACATGAATAACGATTCATCTTTTCTTTAATGGATTTAAAACATGTATAAAAATATTTATAATAAAAAATGAAATGATTTAAAATTTGTTTGATTTAATTTAAAAAATAATATTTAATTTATATAACTAATTCATTTTTGTTATACTATTTTAATAATACTACTTTTTTAAAGAGAACATGTAACTAAATATATTTACAAAATATTAATAAAACTGAGAAAAAAATGTTTGTTATAGAATGAAAAACGAATTAATTTTCTTTAAGTAGCTTTTCAACTGTGTACATACTAGTTTTTTTATCGACATATTATAAGTTATTGTGTTTACTCGATAGTATAACCTTATGGAAATATTTACTTTTCCTACATATTTTGCTCATGTCACAACGATTACTTACGCATGAATAAAATTAAGTAGTTTGTTTATTCAATACCACTTATCATATGTTTCGTTACGAAAATTTATAAAATATAACTGACTATTATTAATATAATAAATAAATAAAATTACATTTATTTATGAATTGAAGAAATTTTGAAACATGAACAATTTTGCAAAAAATTTTTAAACAATTTAAATTTATTATATTCATAGGTAATACTAATTATCAATAATTTATATTTACGTTGGGGTGAATATTTTTTATAATTTTGATGATTAAAGAAATTTATTTTGTTTCATGGAATTTTTGGACACCAACGTTTGGGATTTTTTCTGATTCATTCATTTGTATCGATTCGATCAAGTGTATGTATTACTCATATTTTTTTTTGTAAATTGAATTACTAATACATTTTTATAACTAGGAAATATTTACAATAATATTATACAAAAAAAATTACTACAGAATTTATTGATATTAAATAAAGTTTATTTTTAAAAGTAATAATTTATAAATAAAATTAATACATAAAATTATATAAAATACTGTACAGTTTATATATATATATATATATATATATATATATATATATATATATGAAAAGTAACTAAAGTAATTTAAAAACTGAAACCAGATAATTCAATATCATTCAATCGAGAATTTAAACTACAAACGTTTATTTCATCCAGTGAAAAAAATTCAAATTATTTATACCAACATACCAACGTAGAATTATATTTACTTATCGAATTGACGAATTTTCCTTTTATCCAGGAAACACACAAAACTCAGTTCATTAAGCAATGAAACTTTTTAACATTTTTCTGCACGTTCTAATATAAGCATTTGTAAGCTACACAAATATTTTACGTATTTCTTTAAATATTTTCCAGTGGTTCAACGATAATGAAAATGATTTTTTTAATATTTGTATTGGAATATAATATATATATATATATATATATATATATATATATATAATGTTATTAATTGCAAACAGCTACTGTTTAGAAATTGGAAAAAAATATTAAAATTTTCTAATAATTGAAAAATTAAAAAAGTATAACAAAAAGAAAAAATACAGAAAATGTATTCAAAAAGTAAACTACAAAAATATATTCATTTAGGGCGAATAATTTATAGAAATTTATTTTAGCATCCTATTTTGTGAACATTTTTTGCTCAATAATAAAAAACTGATAAGTTATAAAAACTTATAAATTATGATATATTATTTTTATTAAATTAAATAAAATTCACTGAACTGAATGAATTCCATTACAGTAATAGCATATAAATACTCATATCATACATATTCAATTGAACCCATAAATTTACGCACTCATCAATAGATATATATATATATATATATATATATATATCTGTGTTTGTGTATGTGTGTACTAAACAGAGTACTATTAAAATTTTCACCTAAGACAATATTTAATCAGTTATTTAAGAATCAATCGAATCAATATTTTTCTTAAATTATTTTTTTTAAACATTTTATTAATGTAAAATTCTGTAAAACACTTAGAATAAATCAGTGCATTATTATCTATTCTAACAAGAAAAGATATAATGTAAATTGGTTAAAAATCAAATTAAACAGTAAATTACTGTAATTACTTAAATCAATATTATTTTGAATACAATATAGCAATATGAATTGAATAAAGTGTTTAAAGAAATTGAAACTGTTTCAAAATGAAAGTAAATAGTAAGTAAGTCGTCAACTTTTAAACAGAACTAGAAACAAGTAAACGCATATGTTGGTAGCAGTTTGAAACTTAATATCTAGAAAACTGTAATATAAAATGTACTTGAACATTTGTAATGTGGGAAACTATCAAAGTTAGAAAATAACGTTATTTAATTTAATATCAAATTGAAAAAATGTTATAAGATTATTATTCCAATACTTATGAAGTATCATAACAATAATATACAAAAGTATATATATATATATATTGTTATTTCTTCTTCAAAACTTTTAATGAATTTTCCAGCACAATTATTTTATATTAGTATTGAATAATTCATTTTAAAATCGAAGAAGTATCTACCCATTAACAAGTAATTAAAAGTAAATAAAAATTGTGACTAAAACATAATTAAAATATGATATATATTTTTATAGAATATTTAACATTTGCATTAAATAAAAATTACCAATAATTAAATAATAATTCTCTATTACAATAAATATAAAAATAAATATTTTAAAATAGAATTTCATAAAGCAAACCAAATTAAATTTCAATTAATGTCAATATTTCATCAACAGATGAAAGCAATACTAATAGTTTTCCTTTCATAATCACCATTTCCATAATTAAAATGTGTCATTAAACAAACATGATCAATTTGGAAGAATAAATATCTGTTAATCGAATTTTCTGTTGTATTACCGATATAAAACTGTTTTGAAACATATCCATCAAATGCTTTTTTTCAAAATACATATAATGTTGATTAGATTAGAGTTCGATACAAGATTATATTTTGTTATAATTTTCGTAATTCAAAGGAAATAAGTTTTCAGAAATTAATTTTAATTGATTTAGAAATAGGTCGCTGAGCTTTTCCAATCTCGTTGAAACTGTGTGATACGTTACTATAAATATCACCAAGAACTTGACCTGGGGAATAGACACAGATGTTGAGTATGTATGTATATATAACATATTTTGAATATATATATATATATATATATATATATATATATATGCACATTCAAGACTATATACTCTTTGAGGATTCAAAACCTCCCAGAAGGAATTCGTAAGGAGATTTTGTAATAATATCCTTTGATATTATAAATCGATTGCAACTTAAAGCTCACCAATACATATAATATATATATATATATATGTGTGTGTGTGTGTATGTGTGTGTGTGTATGTAATTTTACAAAAAGATATTATTTTAGATTTAAACAAAAATCTAAAAGTAAATAATAAATAATGAAATGTAAAAAGTCACTTTAGTAGCATATATACACACACACACACACATATATATATATATATATATATATATATATATATATATATATATATATAAAGTATTTAATACCTTTATTATGTTTTTAAGATGTTTATATTTTTTTAAAAAATACTTCATTTTATTGATATTTAAGAGAAATGGTACTTTATTATATAATATTTTTCTTCTAATAAATTGATTATTAGTTGAAAAATAAACAATAATAATAATAAATTTTCAATAAAATAGTCTGTATGTTTTTATTTAATTTCATTTATAATTTTTTCAGAGTATTTTAGCCTATGAAGATTATAACAATGAGATCATATTAATTCTTACCATTCAATTCCCAACGTTTTATTTTTTATCATTTAAACGTTCACAATCTTTGACAAACTTCAAAAACTTTTTAATACTTTCTAATAGTTTTCTCAATCAGTTGCAATTAATTATAACTATTGAATCATATGCATGAAAAGTTATAAATCATTGTTTTCCAGGAAATATTCTAATTGAAATAAACTTAGATCAATATCGATACTTATGAAGAATGTATTTTGTCAAAAAATTATTAAAGTACTATATGATTTTTAATATTAATTTCATTAGAATTTTTAAATCAAATTCGTACTTAAATACTATATAAACTTTCCAAATTTAATCTTGTTTCTTTACAGATTTTGAAACAATAAGTAAGTCTTGTTGCAAATTTCAATATCTTCTAAAAATATTTTTTTTATAAATTAAATAAACATATTTCTTTTCAAGTAATTAAAACATCCCATTATAAAAATATAATCAATTATAATATCATTTTTGTTTAATCTACCAAATCAATATTATCTAAAATATTATCGATTAACTTTAAAGAACACTTATTAAAAAAGAATTTATAATAATATGTTATTCTTTTTTATAAAGTGGTTGTTTTACACAGAAGAGCTCTAATCTTTCAGTAGTGAATAATGATACTTCATTTCGTAAGACGTCAGCAATTTGACATTTAATCTTAAATTCATCTCACTTAACGTGACAACATGATACTATACATAACAACAGATATATATTTTGAATTATTTTAAAATTTAATATAAATCTTAATTAGTTTTACAGGTATATAAAAAGATATGCAATAAATTTTTAAATATTTTTTATAGCAACAAATAAAAATATATTCATTCCATTTTAATAATTAAGGTAAAAAATAATATATTTTTATTTATCTGTCCCTCTCTCTCTCTCTCTCTCTCTATATATATATATATATATATATATATATATATATATATATATATATAATATGAAAAAATATGATGAGTAAAAACACATTTTTCTTAAAAAATAAAAACAAACATTCTTTTAACAACTAGTATCATTTTCAATTATTTCATTCCTGAATAAAATCTAACAAATAACTTTAAATTACTTATTATTTTATCCATAAATAAGAAAAATAATATTCCTGTAACTTTTTACAGATCTGAAAAACTATATAAACAACTTAATTCTATTTTTATTGAAAAAGTCATTTAATTAAAAGTAATTCAATAAATGTGTTGCTATTTTATATGTAATTCAATAAATTGAATTTATACAATTTAATTAATATTTTAGTGTTTATAAGATATTGTATATAAGTCTAAACAAATTGAATCAAGTCAGAAAATAAATTAAAAATATATATTTACATCAGTTTCGTTTATATTTCAATTTTCATAAAAGTCTTCTTTGATTTCAACGTGTTTTGTACCATATTTTTTTTAAAGCCGTCATCAGTGGTTTAATTTTCATCAAGCAGAACACAATTTGCTTTTCGGTATTAATTTGTTCATTGCTTCCAAATATAAATCGATAAAATAAGCAAAAATTAAATAGAATATATAACGAATTCATCACTTAGAATAAATTACATTTTCAAATGTATTTCTGTACTCATTTGTGCTAAATGAAAAGATCAAACAGAGTATTATCGAATATACATTTTTTTAATGAATGAAAATGTTAATAATTAAAAAAATAATTAGTTGAAAAATTCTATAATTGAAATAAAATGCTACAAAACATTCTTAATCCCTATAATATTTTAATATTTGTTTGAAATTGACAGTACTTAAAAAATGTTGTAATTTCAGTTTGTTTATTTTTTTATTATTTATTTAATATAATGTTTCATCATTGTTGTATCTCACTTTGTGTAACTATAGATATACTTTCGTTTTTCTACCTAATATTTATATATATATATATATATATATATATATATATATATATAATTCATATCTCATACGTTTTTCCAACACCATTATATTAAATTGGCAATTAAATGACAAATATTTGAATAAGCTTTTAGTTGTCTTGCGAATCTACGCTCGTCATATTTAATTTTACCTGAGAGTAAGTGCACAGTTTAGATTTGATAATTATATTATATATGTGTGTATATATACGGTATATATATATATATATATATATATATATATATATATAAAAATTTAATTCAAGATGATATTAAATTTGTAAATATATATTATTTTTCACACCACTATTTTTAATGTATATTTTACATACATATTTTTCAAAGTTCGTGAAATTGTTATACCTTGTTTGCAAAAATCTTTAATTATACAATAAGTTGCATTTGTACAAAATATATCAAATATTTTTCTAACAAATTAACCTTATTCTACTTGTGTTCAAAGGAGATTTGACATTATCATTTTTATAAATTGTATAAATTTAATAAAAATAGAATTATTACAACAAACATCCAACTTGAGTTAATAATTAGAACAATAACAAAAAAATAAACATACCAAAATTAAATTAGTCCCTTGTATTGTTATAAATATATTTAAAAATTAATATAAATTTTCCTAAAAAAATATCATATTTATTTAACTTCATATAAGTAAATATTCAATGTAAGAATATGTGATATTTAAATATTGAACGATTTATTAATTGAATGATTTTAATGGTGCGAGACTAATAAGCAAGTAGACACTTAAAAATCAAATTGAGAACATTTTACGCACCTAAAACTCATTACAACCTGTCGTTCAAATGTAAACGAATTTTATAAACGGCAACCGAATAGAAAAACTCCATTGCTGTGGAACCGTTGAAAAATTAGTTAATAGCAGTTGTACAGTATTCGTTAAAATCGGATTTGCAGTTTATTTAATTACCATTTTAATTAATGCTGGATTTATATATGTACTCACATTTTACAACTACAGTTGTTAATTTCATTTAAAAGTATATTGGATTATTATTTTACTTTATTACTTTATTTTATAAAAACTCATGGATTTATATATTTACTATTTGAATTTTATATTGTTTTACATAAAAATTGCTAAATTATATATATATATATATATATATATATTTATATTATTTTATTTTCTTTATTAACTAATAAATAAATCATTTTCAAATTATATTTCTTGTTGAAAAATATCTATAATTTCATTCAAATTAACAATAAAGCATATTTAGTAATTCCTTTATAAAATCTTTTTTATTTGTTATAAAAAAGTATATATATATATATATATATATATATATATATATAAGTATGTATAAAAAATTATATCCCATTTTATTGTAATAATTTTCATTTTAATATGATATGAATATAATAAGTTAATATTTTACTAACATTTTATTATACGAAATTTTATAATTTATCTCATGAAACTTGAAAAATGTATGTTTTTATAACATATGGCTAGATAAATTTCATCGGATGCTTCAATACAGTTTTTACATGAAGTTGGTGACATATGTTAACTGTCATTCGAATGTAATGTTCAGCTTTTTGTTGAAATAGCTGTATTTATATCGTTAAAATATCTTTAGAAATTGAAAAAATATATCCGTTCTTGAACATTATTTTCGTTTATATAAAAAAGTAATAAATCAGTATTTATTACAAAAATTGACAGTTTAAATAAATTGTATTTTTTTAATACACAGTTCCTATTCAAAAATTATTATCAATATTTCAACCATTAGTGTAACATTGAATAACAAAAATAGTTTCATCAAAAAAATCTATATGTTTGGTAATGAAAAATTTAAGTGTTTTTTTTCAAACAAGTCAATGTTCTAAAATACTTGATATTTTTATAATAAATGAGAAATAGATTTCACGTAATCAATTAATTAAATTATTTTTTCTTTAAATAAAAGTAAAGTCCCTGAATTTAATAAAGACGATGTACATATAAAATATTTAAAAACAATGTATTTATAAATTGTTCTTACAAAAAAGAAATCAAAAATTTTGTAGTGTGAAAAAAATAAATAATAAGTTTAATAATAAAGAGTTTGAAATTAGAGTTTTGTATTTTAATTAATGAAAAATATATAAATTGTTATAAATATATCTAAACATTTTAATTATTTAAATCATGATTATGAATAATTAAAAATTCACATATAAATTAAATTCCATATTTTTGAAATAAATCACTTTTTATAAAATTTATGAGCATATTTTTGAAAATATAAATTCTATTTTTATTTTATTTGTAAATTTTTTTTATTTTTTTTCATTTTAATAACACCTATAATTTTTCCTTTAAAAAACACACCTCTAATTTTTTAAAAAAACCCTCTTTAATTTCTCAAAAATAACCCTTCATTTTTACGAATACTTTCATACATACTCTTTATATATATATATATATATATATATATATATATATATAAAGAGTGTGTGTGTGTATAAATGTAAATATTGAATAATACGAAACTGTTTGTACGATTGTAGAACATAAAAGCTGATGTGTAAGCTAAAAATTGACTATAAAATATGAGGTAATGAATTATTATTAAAAAGAGGATAACATCACCGTATACTGTAGTTTAATGACTTGTTTTAATTTACTGTCATTCACATTATCGTGTTTCCTGTTTATCAATAATTTCATCAAAATTATTTCGCGTGTTTGAAACACATTATCACTTTTTTAATATATGTTGATTTTTGGAATATTTATCTTTCACCTTAATTTATTTTATTAAAATCATCAAGTTCTTTTTGAATTGTATTTAATTTATATGCATAATATAACATAATATGTGTGTGTTTAGGTTTTAATGTAAAAATTAACAGATATATTTTTTCTTTAATTTTTTTCATAATTTTGTATTCATCAATATTAATGTTACAAATGAATCAGTTTAGTTTTTATTTATAATTTTTGGTCTTTTATCTATAGTTGTGACAATAAAACACAAAAATTTAATGACATATCTATATAAATTTCAATAAATAAATAGAATTAAAACATTTGGTTATTTAATGCAAATGTAAAAAAAGGATTAAATCAAATTAGAAATAAACGAAAGACATTTTATATCTACAAAAATTAAAATTAAATTTTCTATTTCTCCCTATCATTTCCTAGAAAATTCGGTAAAATAATACATTTTATTTCATTCATTAATTATATAATAGTATTAAAAATAATATTTCCTCAAAATAAACTTAAGTCTATATGTTCTACTACATAACTAGTATATAATTAAACAACTGAAAATGGACAAATACAAATATATAAGTCGTTTCGAGATAATAAAGCAAAAGATATTATACAATTTTAGCAAATTAATTATCCTCATTAAAATTTTATATATTCAATAATCTTTTTAAAATTCAAGTATGTATATATATATATATACATAATTAAATCATTAGTAAATAATAATTGGTAATATTTTATAAATGTTCAATAAGAAATTAAGTATATCAATTATAATTAAAAATTTAATCTTTATAAGAATGTATGTTGAAATAAGAATGTATTAATGAAATCCTACATATTACTTGTTAGATGAAAGATTTTCAAAAGTTGCAAAATTCCTACATAAACACATGGAAATATATAAGGTAATATTTCATTTTATTTTTAAATACAAAAATACAATGTTTATTCTTTCAATGTTCAATATGTTAAATTATATATTTAGAATTATGAATATATAATAAACCATAGTAAAAAAGTTTATAAAAGAATCTATTTATATGTACATATATACATTATAATGTAATGTTTTTATTTAATGAGTACTGGTATAAACAATTTTGTTTATTAAAATATATTACTTTAGGTAGATATATATATATATATATATATATATATATATATATATATATATATATATATATATATATATATATATATATATATATATATATATATATATACAGGTTTATGAGCTTATGGTTTTGTGTGTATAAATAAACATTTTTTTGTAAAATATATTGTATATTTAACATTTTTTACAATGTTTTTATATTGAACATTATATATAAATACATAAAGAGACAAAGAAAAAGAGCGTCAAATGAATATTATGAAATTTGAATTTACTATCGAATATTTGGCTACTTCCATATATATGTTTTATGTATAGCCGCAAAATTCAAAAGACAAAAAGGCGGAAGGGAGATATTTGACAACCTAATATTTATTATATTCATGTCATATCTTTGTTTTTTTACTTTTATTTTGGCAATTTATTTTTAGAAAAATAGCTTTACAGAGGTATTTATTACTTTATTTAAAAAAACAATTAATTAAATAATAATTAATAGTTATTTCTGAAAAAATTAAATACTTTACGTATATTCATTATATATATATATATATATATATATATATATATATATATATAATCATAAAAAATTAAACGAAATATGTGAAACAAAAATAAACGATGTTCCAAATTTTAGTAATTTTGTAGAATCAATTGAAAATGATAATAAAAGAGTTCATGTAAAATCAAAATATTATTAGTTTAAAAAATAATAAAAAAATAAATGAAAGATAAAATTTTCAAATTACTTTAATTGGTCTTTTAGTGGAAAATCAAATAAAAAGATCTATATTTATTTTTTTTAACTTCTTGTAGTATAAAAATACCGAATGATTTTATAAAAATATTTCACTATACATATGTCTTTTTAGATTTTAATATTTCACTTTTATACAATATATCTATATCTGTACGTACATTATTCTTTGATACAATATTAAAGTTTTATATAATACCATATTTATAAAGATATTTTATTAACATTAATTAAATTGTTATATATTAGAGTTGAGTTTTAATTAAATTTATTTTTACATTCACATTTTGAAACAGAATATTTAAAAAATGAATATTTTAAAACCAAAATACAATTAAATCGATAACATGGGAGTAAGATCAAAGAAATAATTATATAAAAAACTAATAAGCCTGCCACTGAAATTAATTAATTTAGGAAATATATAATTAAAATTTACATAACATTTTTTTAATTACAACCTTTTGTCATTTATAGATTAAGTTACTATTTTTCTATATATTACTTATTCCATTGAGAATAATATTGTAAACCCATATCTTAGTTGTCCATATTTTAATATTTATTTCTTGAAGTAAATGCTTGTTTTAAATATTGCTTGATAAATGTATATTCATCTGATTATAAATAGTATGTTCATTTATATTATCTTAGTATTTTTATAAATAAAATTCAAGTATAATTTTAACACCTTTTTCAATAGTACTAATATCCATTTTTTTGAAAATCTGAAATAAGCAATTTATAACTAATAAACACATACATACATACACACACACACACACACACATATATATATATATATCAGTAAAAGAGAGAAAGAGTTTAATATTTTCATATGATCTGTTTATTACTTTCTATTCATAAAGAATATGAATATATTTATCACACAAATATTCAACTGTATTTTTGTAATCTTATCTGATAATATCCATTTAATTTCATTATTCCACACTTATTTCTTTTCATTTAAATAAAAAATAATTGGTAAAACTCTGAATTATTGAAATAATAAAACACAAATATTATTGCAACATACAAATCAACATTGGCAAATTTTTAAGATGTATTGAAACAGTCCAAAAACTAGGTGATTAAAATTCAAATTAACAATTAATACGAATTAAAAACTTAAATTACAGAATTGCATGCATACATATATTGTAATATAGTAATATTTTAAAAAGTGTGTTATTACATATATCAACACATTAAACATTCATCTATATGTGTACATATGTATATATATATATATATATATATATATATATATATATATATATATATATATATATATATATATACATAAATATAGAGTGAACACGTTCTAAGAATCTATATTCTATAGTAATTTAAGCAAATCATGATTTGAATAGAAAATATTTCCCTTGGAATGAAATAATGAACTACTTGAAATACAATTTAGGGGAATTACACAAACGAAGTAAAATAGCACGTTATAGAATTTAATATCTCTCTTTCAAAAGTATTTTCAAATATTATCTTTACATGTGCAACCATGTATAAACTATAATTAACATTAATAAATAAACAATCACATTCATTTTTGTAATTTAAGTGTTTCAATTACATATATATATATATATATATATATATATATATATATATATATATATATAAATATTTTATTTAAATAATAAATATAAATATATTTGGAATCATCAGTCTTGTTATAAAATTGTAGGTAAAATATTTTATTAATAATAGTGTGTTAATTGTGAAGTTATTTGAAATTTTTAAAAAGTAAATTAAAAAAATATTTTTACCATTAATGATTTAAAAAAAAAACTATTTTAATATATAAATAAAAAGAATTACATTAAAATCCTTAGAACTACTCTAATATACTGAGGAAATACTCACTAAATGAACTTATTTAAATACAGTATTTATTAAATGAATAATTGTATATGTGTACCTTTTGAAAAGATAAGTTATTTTGGGTACCTACATGTATAGTTCACTTAAATGTAAATTTATGTATTTTATTTAAAAATATGTATAACAGATGCAAATATAAATTTCCATATAGATTATTAATTTATAACTTTCTTTGTCAAGGTGTGACAAATTATTATTTATATTACATAAATATATATATATATATATATATATATATATATATATATATGTGTGTGTGTGTGTGTATATAAAATTCAGTTTTGAGCATGCTTAAAAATATATTTCATTTACTAATATACAAACATACGGATGATAATGATGATGCATCCAAAATTAATTAAATGAACATTTGAATATTATACAAATATTTATCTATTGAAAATAGGAGCTTTTAAATAAATAGTTTATCTTCTGAGAATATATTAATTTTCTCAGTATAATTTAGTTTCATTTGATATAAAATAGATATTAGTTTATTTTATCTAACATATATATATATATATATATATATATATATATATATATATATATATATATATATATATATATATAATAAATTTAATTAATAAAGAATAATTTTAAAATCAATTTTAAAATTATAATATTCAAGAAAAATATTCGTAAAAACTATACTGCGAATGTTCTTAAAAAATATTATTTTGTTATTAAATTCAATATTTTAAATAAACGTCTCTAACAATTAAATTTTTTAACAAAATATTTGTTTGAAATAATAGTAATATGATAATCTAATATATTAAATCCTTTCTGATTCTAAACTTTATATTTTTTTGTATTTAAAATTCTGATATTTCTTTTTTCTCTTCTTATAAAATCAAATACATATCGCTTTTATACATTTAATTGAAAAAACAAAATGGTATGTTGATTTTAATTTAAACGAATGGATTCAATGAAGAGCAACAAGTTTCAATGAAGAAAAACATGAACATACATATATATCTGTCAATTATTCACAATCAAATTAAAGTTTCTCGATGTTCTAGATTTAATAATTGTTTGCACATATATTCTACTTTCGAAAATAGGTCGAAGCAAAAGTTCCATGAAAATAAGACGATCTAAAACATACACCTTCTTATTTCCACCTATTGAGTGATTGACGCAGTTACCACAAGAGAAGTAAATAGAAGTGCTAATTAAAAAGTTGAGTGACGCGTCTCGACTTGCTGTTATCAGGTAGAACAGTATAATGCTACAAGTTGACGACACCTGTGGTCAGTTTTATCGTACACTTGACCTGTAAATCTAAACATTTGTATAAGTTACCGAGTGAACTTTGTTAAAGTGTTTGAATTATTTACTGTTTATTATGTAGTTTATATATTTCGATTCTAGTTATTAAATTTATAAAATGTAAGTTATTTTATCTAATGTTTCTTTTTATATTTATTTTCTTACATACACGTTTTAAAATCCTTAAAATTAAAAAAAATTATACATTTATAAGAGTAATCAAAAAGTAAGATCTACTTTTAAAAAAAACGTTTAAAAGTACAGTTCAATTATTTTGTAAAAAATCTAACTTATTATTCAAAAAATGTAAAATAAAAACTTGATTGTCTTACTATACGGAAGAATAACAAATGTATTCAATATAATATAACGAAGAGAACAATTATACAGAATATAATTAAAAACCATATAAAATATTAAATAATAATCTAAAATTAAATATCATTTCTGACGTCTATGGTACATGAAATAACAATAAAAATAATTAAATTCTATTTCAAAAATTTTAATTCATTAAGATAAACATTAATTTCATAAGTAATTGTAACTGGCTTTGTTCATTTTGAAGTTCGTTACAACTTAAAATTATTTTTAATGTGTTTTTGTATAATGAATAGAAAATATAGATTTTTAAATTGAAGTTATTTAAAATCTTATATTTATATATATATATATATATATATATATATATATATATATATATACCATGTATGTGTATCTGTAACATTTGTAACTTTATTGTATAGAAAAAAATTAAAACCAGTGAAACTTTCTATATAAATTGTTTTAATAATTAAAATTAATTTCCTAAAAATAATATGTAAATAAAATTAGTTTTTAATTGAACTTAACAAACAATTCAATATGTGTTTATAATAATATATTATTTAAAATTAAAGAGGTATAAAAAATAATTTTTTTCTTTAATAAGTAAACATTATTAAAAAGTAAAAAATATATAAAACAATAAAAACTTATTATAATAACAATACATTTTTATTTTTTTATACAAAAATCATAATATTGACCATAGTCAAGATTTTACATATCTGAATTATGATAATTGCATATTTTGAACAAATTTGTATATAATTAAGAAATATACATTTCTTTTATTAATATATTTTTACCTAATAAAAAAATATAGCATTTAATTAGCTTTTAATAAAATAATTATTTAATAAAATAATCTAAAATAATTTATTTATTTTATACTGATGCTTATTGTTGTGTAAATTACTAATAATATTATTTCTCATGAAATAATATACAATTAAGTTCTCAAATAAATTTATTTATAATTTTGCAACAAACTATAATTACTTACAAAAATTAATTCTTATGTTAATAAATACTTTTTATTATCTTCAAGATTTATAACATATTCAAAAATATGTTATGATGAAATAATAAATAGTATTATATTAAGAAAGTACATGTAAAATTTGAATACGTTATTTTAAAGTGTTATTACTATTGTTTAAAAGTTTAATATCGTTGTTATTAACATTTAAAATAAAGTAATTGTCATCACATAATCTAAGTAAAACTAGTAGCGGTTTACAAAATATTCCAATAGTTTTATACACTAAAAAATATTTTAATCTAAAATCTATCAATTGCATGCTATAATTTTATTTGATATTATCTGAGTCTCAATTAAAATTAATGATTATTTTACTATTACATTTAATTTTTCTTGTGTGTTTATAAATTAAATATATTTTTTAACACAACAAAATTATTAATTAAATATAATTATAATTAATATTACATTTTTACAACAATAATTTTTTTATCAAAAGAATTATATATTTGCTTATATAGAAATTACTATCTATTACTTTTTTATTGTATTTAATGTTTTTTTTAAAGAAATGATTTTATAAAAAATTTATTTCTTTATGTAATAAATTTTATTAAATTTAATTCAAATCTTCATGTACTTTAATTATTTATACAAATATTATATTTGTTACTTTTCTCTATGTTTTAAAATTTCGTGTCAATCGTTATGTTTTTATATTATTCACTGTAATATTAATATGATTTGCTATAAAAATTATTTTTAAGGTTTATATAAAAAATAATTTTCAGTAACATGACGAAATTATATAGAGTTCGTAATCAATATCTGAAATAGTGCTGACACTAATTTGTGATCTGCTATTTAACCCAGCTTAAATCAATTGGTACTTGTTTGAAAACAGGTCATATGCATAGCTTGTCATTCTAATAGAATCCACTAGGTGGAACTACTAATTCTGTTATAGGCGAATGAAAAATAAAGATCAAATTTCCTAATTACATTAATGCTATAATTACTCAATAGCGAATTGAAAATCAAATGAATAATTAAACATTGTATTTGTACGAGAGATAAATTAGAATGTGCTCTTCATTTTTCGGATAGTAATTAATATTATTAAGGGCAACGAACGAATAATAATTTTCAATGTAAAATATTATCTTTATATAAATTTTGACTGAAATATTTTTAAACATTGAATATTTAAATAATGTTGTTATGTCATAATAATAAAAAAATATCCACATACACACACATGTATATATATATATATATATATATATATATATATATATATATATATATATATATATAATATTAAAATTTATTAAATGTAACAATCATAATAAAAAATAATATTTAAGAAATTAAAATTTTGTATATATAAAAATGCAAATATTTTTATCCAAAATATAATAAAAATCTTTATATTACAAAATCAAAAAATATTTTTATAAAAAATACTTTGAAATATTCAAAGATTTAAAAAAGATATCTTATGTTAAAAATATATAAAACGTTAAAAATCAAGATAATAAAATTTACGAATACGTAAACGTGAAATGCCTCACTATAAAAATGTTATATTTATAGAATTTAAATATATTTCATATATATATATATATATATATATATATATATATATATATGTATATATCTTCTTTTAAATTATTTTTAATAGTTCAATTTCCATAAAAATTTTTTTTACAATTATCATCTTTTCTATTAATTATAATTGTAGATAAAATACTTTTTACTAAATGATAAAACATGTTTTTAATATTTTAGTATTGTACTTTCATATTTGATTTTTATTTAAAATATGATATATTTAATAAAACTGCCATTTAGTTTCAAAAATAAGATATGATATCAATATTTATCATCAAAACCAACGTGTCATTTTATTAGTAAAATACTGTTTAAGTTATAAAAGTAAAAGTGTTCTAACTTTTTATTATATTAAGGATTATATACAAGAATGGAATGATACTTTTCAGAACCACAATTCATTTTCTTTTACAAAAAATAGAAACTAGAAGTAGGTGAAGGTCGACCCGAAAAGTATTTCTTAACTTGATTCATATATGAGTTTTGGAATTTTCATATAAAACTTATTTCCATTTGTTCAGTTCACCTTATCAATTTTCTAATTCAATATAGTATTATATTTTTGCGTGTAATCACAGTTTATACATTTGGTGTGGTTTTTATATATTAATGGAATTGTTACTTCAAACAATAATAATATTATTTTAATATCCGAAATAGAGTAACATAAAAAGTATGAAATTAAATATAGTAGGGAATTCGAAAAATCATTTTACATATACTTGTGTAAATACTTTAGAAATTTTATTTTTTATATATAATTAATTTAAATAATACATTGTTTTAAATTTTATTGATTTATATTAACATCATTTAATTTTTAAAAAAAGATCAGTTTCTGATTATTCTTTATTCATTTAATTTTGTATTAATTTTTATTTTTTTAATTGTGCATTTAATATTTAAGATGATACTAAAAATTAAAATTGTTAAATTAATTTTGGAATATTTTTTTGTAAATTCATGTGAAATTTTATATATATATATAAATAATATTTCTTTTTTATTTTTTCATAATGTTTCAATAATATAAATGAGTGTAATGCAAGATAATTATCTTCATATGTAATTTATGAACTTAATTTTTTATGATAATATATTTACTATTTTTTCAGGGTTGATTTTTATTTTTTTTATTAAAAATAGCAACTGTTATTTCAACCTCAATTGATATTTATTGTATTCAAAATACATTTTAACTCCTTTGCCACTAACATTTATCGAAAATTGATACTAAACCTGTACGAATCATTTATATTTAAATTTTTTGTTCTGAAATAGAAATTCGATTTGCATAAAATGTAAACATATAGCAGGGTAAAATTTGTACGTATCATCCAATATAGTTACTGCACACTTGTCATTTGAATATAGAGACATAGCGGAACGACGCTCGCAGCGTTGGTGTGAAATAGACGCGACGCCTGTCTGGCACCTGGAGAACACAGATGCGGTTTCAATGCTACGCTCCCGTCAAGCGAATTATAATACAATCATCTCATACTCTGTAGGGAATATCTAACAGGCGATACCAACTAATTAAGCATACATTGTCTTCCAAATGGAAATGATTTTTTTAAATGAAATCAATTTTTAAATAAAAAAAATTTATGGTTTCAATTTATTAAATAAATTGTTAAATATCTCTATGTTTGTCTCTCTCTTTATATATATATATATATATATATATATATATATATATATATACGTGTGTGTATGTGTGTGAGAGAGAGTATGTATGAATATATGTAATTAAGTAATGAACTTTTATTAAAAAATATTTTATTGAAAAAAGAAATACAAACAACAAAAAATTCTTGTTAATAATTTTAATAAATTTAATAATACAAAATAGAATATATATACATTATTGTATTAATAAAAGTACATTATTTTACACAATTTTTGTTAAAAAAATTAAAATTATGATTAAATTAATATTAGTAATTATATTTAATTATTGCATCAAGTATATATAATAACTTTAATATAAAATATGATAAAATCTACATGAATTTATATTCTTTATTTCTTATATATATACGTGGGAGTATATTTGAGTACAAATATGTATTTTCTTGTATTTATAGATTTCGATATATATGTGAGTATCGGCTAGTACTTTTCTTATCGCTAAGAAATTTCTCAGAAGCACAAATCGATCGTTGCTTTATCTGAATTTTTATCAAATGTTGACTGTAAAGCAAGTCGTAAATCACTATATAAATCACAGAAGTGATTGAGATTGAAAATACACTCTAGTAATCTAATCTATTGTGACAGCCTAGCTTTGTAATGCACATAAACACTAAACATTAGTAAGAACATCTAAAATATTATTGAAATGTAATTCTTTCAAGCTTAAAATCAATATCGAATTGAAATAATTATTTAATCTCTTATTATTTTGATAATTATAACAGGAATAAAATTTTAAGTTTTTTAAAAAAGTTTTAGAAATATTTAAAAATCTAAATATTTTTAAAAAGAATAGAATTTTTTAAACTAATAGACAATTATTAATATTAGTTAAATTATTTATTATTATAAAAAATATATAACTATTATACAACAAATATAAAATAATTAACAATATTGATTTGATAAAATGAAAACTTTATTTTTATATTTTTTTTCTGGATTTATTGTAATCATTCATTCTCTTTGAATAAAAGCAACAAATAAATATTAATTGATATAAATAAATTTAACATTTTATATTTTTTAAAAAAATAATCAGTTACATTTATCCATTAAATTTTAATTCTGTTTTAAATAAGAAAACGCCAATAATATTTTCTTATTATTGATATTTATTAGAATATATTAATTAATTTGAGATAAAAAATATATACTGAGAAACAGATCATTTAAATTGCAAAGTTTTTTATTTAATTCGTATTATAAATATTTACATACTGAATATATTATTTCTAATAAATCATAAAATTAAAAAAAAACTTTTTGAAAAGAAAAATAATCATTTTTGTCGCGTTATTTATGTCACAAAATCAATAATTTTATGAAAAATTTTAGAAATAAACATTAAGTTATATAAAATAAATATAAAAAATGGACTGTAAATAAAATGTTGCATTACGTATAGCAAATTTAAACAATAATAATAATAATATGAAATTACATTCCTTTACATGCAAACAAATATATCAACCAATTACATTTTATTATATACTTTTTTTTATAATTCAGTCAATATTTTCATTTCACACGTGTATTAATTTAGTATTTATTAGAGAACATAATTACAAAAATGATTATTTAATACAATATTTATTAATTATGTTTATTTCATTTACATAATTATTAGAGTAAATCAATAATTATTCAATAATTTAAATTTATTCCATGCACATCCCAAATATTAATAGTTAATTTAATCCTTTAATTCAGTAATAAATTTATTTTATACAGGTCACAGACATTTAACTTGTGTGATTGTGACAAATAATATTTATTATTCATATTTTACAGTTGTATATAATATTTTACATGAACTATGGTTAATATTTATTATGTACCTTCTGTATTAGAATTTTATAAATATTAAAATATGAAGAAAATATAAGATAATGATTAATAATTTTCATATTAGAAATAAAAAATGTTAACAAGATTATTAAAAACAAGAAATCTTGTATTAAAAATTTATATCAAATTCAATATTTTTCTCTAGTAAAATTATTTACTTTAATTCATTGCTAAAAAACGAACTATATACTTTAATTCGATTTCTATACATAAATTATCAGCCCAAAAATATATCACAAATAAAAATCTACATACAAGAAATATTGTTTACATTAATTCTTTTTAATATTTTAAAATATTTATATTGTTATCAACGTTAAAAATCAGATTATTTAAATATTGAATATTTCCCAAACAATTGTAGTCTGTTTTATTTACATTTTCAACCCACATTTACAATTAATTTTTTTGACGATTTTTTCTAAAATTTTCTTTGAGAGTATTTGAAATTTATATTTTTATTTTACCATATTATGATTGTATAACAAACTATATCTTTTCGAATTCAAATTATATTTTATTTATTATTTACTTGACCTAATTTTTCCATTTGTAATACACTGTTCTAAAAATAGTTTGAAGTATTTGAAAAAATATTTCAGTACGAAACAATTTTAACGACTTGAAATATTTTTCTGTTGCAAAATATTATATATATATATATATATATATATATATAATTATAATAGTATTTTAATTACTTATAGCATGATCATTATGCTAATGAAGATTATAAAACTAAGATGTGCAATGGTTTAATAACTTTTTTATTTCAAATACAGACAAACAATAGAATCATAACAGCATTTAAGTTTTTTATTTCTTTGTTGTTAACCGTATAACAATTGCTTAATGACGGGATATAAAAACATTTTTCTCTGATGACCGGAAATGTAAACGAAGTGCTTACAGCGGATATGACATCGAGACACTTTCTATGAAATCTATATAAGTAACATGTTTTTTTAAAAAAAAATATGCGTAGGAAAATATTATTTTGTATCCTTCCTCTTAAAAAACTCACAATCCTTAACCTTAATAAATCTCAATTCCTTGATCTATATATAATTTATAATTATATATATATACATATATATATATATATATATATATATATATATATATATAATATTTTAATCACTGTAAACTGCATTAAAGAATTAATTAATAAGAAAAGAAAATTTGAATATCAAATTATTATTTCTCCATTTATGACTCTTGCAAATTTTCTTCTAAGAGATCAAGATTTATAATTCTATCTATTTTTCTATAAAATAATAAACTAATAAAATGTTCAAATATTTTTTTTCTAAAAATTAGTAAATAAACAAATATTAAAAATAATTTCTATTGAAAATCTTGATGAACATATTGGTCCATAGACATAATTGCTAAAATCAACTTTACAATAAAATATTATCCTCTCAAAATTTAGAAACAACAAAAAATTGTATATTTTACTGTTATTATTTTTATAAATCAATTGAATTTGAAACATGACAAAATTTCTGTTTTATAAATAACAACATATGAATTTATATATATATATATATATATATATATATATATATATATATATATATATATATATATATAATTCAAACAAAAATATGAAACGAAAACTCGCAAAGAAATAATAAAGATCAAGAAACTTTGATATTTTCTTTAATTTGTCATTGTATTTCGAAGAATCAATCTTTTACTTATAAACTTGTTCTTTGAAGTTTATTTCTCATAGATTCTTATATATATATATATATATATATATATATATATATATATATATATATATATATATATATAATTGAAATATCATTGTAAGAAATCTTTTTATTTTATATAGTATCGATAATAATAAACCATTAAAAATATACAATGAAACTTCTTATTTTCAATTTTGATCATTTAAAAAAAACTGATATAAAACTTAAAAATTAAGTTACAGTATATTATATCAAACTTAGTAACCTGATTTAATTTTTTTGTATTTTTATGATAAAACTATTTTGTTGACCAAATTAAATCTTTTGTGATAATGAAAATAAAATTTGATTAAAAAGAAAATATCTAATTTAGTTTCATATATTGAATTATATTAAATTTTTATTTTCTGATGCATCGAAAATGTATACATAACTTATAAAAAAATTCATGTAATAAATAAAATAATTACTAAATAAGAATAATTTTTGAATCTTAAATTTAAAATCTACATGATAAAATTTTCAACATTAATCATTTATTTCTTATTTTATTGTGCTCAAATCGACTTAACTTATTTTCAAAGAAAATTCAATTATATTTTTATATGCTCAAGTTTAAATAATATTTTTTTAAAAAAATATAAATCATCGAATTCTTTGACAAAAATCATTAAATTACTGGTAATTTAAAAATATATACTAATTAATAAAATCCTTATTTTCTTACTTTGATTATTTTTCTCTGAAAAATTAAATGTTTTTATTATAAAAAGTCGAATATTTTTATTATATAGTTTTAATTTGTAATAAATAATGGATCAACTCTGATATATTATTTTTTTCTTAAAACAAATATTATGTTTCTATATAACCACTGAATTAATAAGTATTTCATTTCAAATATACCGAGTTCATTGATAAATGAAATGAAATAATTATATGTATATTTCAAATGTAAATAAGTAATATTCATAAATTATAAAAAAATACCTTTCATGTATATTACATATATATATCCAATAGAATTTATAATTACATCTGTATTTATTAAATACAAAACCCATTAATTAACTATTTTTTACTATAATTTAACTGCACTCGTGATCAATGAATTAATGAACTATTGATCGCCAGAATGAACTTTTAACCATTTATTTGAGAAGACAAATTAAGCGTTTCATTATAATGAACCGAGTATACTATTACATTCACCACATGTAAACAACATCATATTATATCACACATATCAATGACAAACAATATCTATTAATTGATCTATTTGTTAAGAACTCGAGTCACGGAATTTTGTAAATTATACGCATTGCAATTTGATACCTTAAATAGCCGTACATGAATTATTAACGATACATCTAACATAATAAAAACGATTAAAATAATTTAATTGCGCGCAGTTCGAACACACGTTCAAGAGTCATTGTTATACGTAAAAGATTTACAGTAAAATGAACGTGTGGCAAATTGCCATTCAAATGTTAAAATGCATGGAATATAATATATTCGATAGATAACAATTGGAAAAAATTATTTCATTAATTGCATTTGCAATTACTCAAATAATTTTGTAATCTGACTCATAAATTCAATCATTTTATTTTTAGCACGTAAAGTAGACAGAATATGTTTGCATTTGAAATTAAGATTTATGTTCATTTAATTTTTATGTTTTATAATATCAATTAAAATAACTGTCATAAGTTTTAACTAAAAGTAATTTCAAATTAAATAAAATTTCAATATTAGATAATTACAAATATTTTTTCTAATTACTTTATAATAATTTCGTTATTATAATTATGGCACTTATTTAGAAAAATTCATATAATTAAATTATACAAAAATGCAATAATAATAAATTATATTATTAATTAATTTATATATATATATATAATCGATTGTGTATGTAAAGACATATACAAGTATATCTGAATATGTATGATAAGACATAAAAAGAATTTTTCGAGTTAAAATAAATCTAAAAAACAGTTTGAACCGAACAAATAAAATACACATAAATGTTCAAGTTTGTTCAGTTAACAATAATGTATTCTCGCCTATAAAAGATACAATACAATAAAACAACAACAAGAATGTTCGCAAAACAACTTTTTATTCAAAAAGCAGGACAAGTAAAGAAGATTGAAAAAGAAATATAAGCAAATTATAAAAGAATTTGTACCAAACACATACTATAAGGACAGATTTAGAGACAAGGATATTTTATATCCTATGTGTATCATATGTTCTTAAAACACAATCTCGTTTAGTTTTAAACATATTTTTTATTTGAAACTATATGTTAAGGAAATGTACATTTCTTATTCGTATTGCAGAATTTTTAAATATTTTAACATTTTTTTAAATAACTTTAAAAAATCGAATTTTGTACAATTTTTATTTGATTCTGTTCTTTTAATAACAGTAATTTATTATTATAGTTGTTTTTTTTATTAACAACATTTTTGTGTAGTTTATGATTTCTTAAAATATATTTTATAAATATAAAATAGTTTTATTATAAAATAGCAATGTATCTTTTAATATTTCTGGTGTACCATCAAGATGCCAATAGCCATATTTTTTTCTATATTTACTAAATTTTTAATAATTAAAAATCGACTTTATGCAAGTATACGAATCAACTGTTTATTTGTTACAAGTAAAAACATGTTTTTTATAGGTGTTCGACAAGCTGCCATGCCCCACGATGTGGACATATATAATGGCCACAGCGCGAGGTGACCCGACACGAGCTTTGCAAGCGGGGGTCGGCGCGCCCAACGGTCGCTTGTCGTCGGGATTAGCAACAAGACGAATCCCGGCTTCATTGCCGCCGCTGAGGACGCTGCCGTTACAACAGCAACCATTGTCATTATCGAAACCTCCTTCATTACCTCCGTTACCAGTTGTACATCAGCAACGTCATCTTCAAACTCAGACGGCGACGTTTCCGACATCGTCTGTACCAACAGTTTCAACATCGGCGCCTCCTTTGTTGGCAGAAGTACGCGTTCATACTCATGCAACTACTGATCATGCTCCACATGAGGTGAGTCCTTTAATATTTCATGTGCACTGACAATTAAGAGTTTACGCTTCGTTTAAGAGAAACATTTTCTTTTAAGTGCCTTCATGTATATAACATTGCTTTGCCTTATTATTGTCACGATGAGAGGAAATGTGATGTCCTAGATTTCTTTGAGAATGTAGGATATTCGTTCTTTACTCATTTTGTTAACTTTCGTAATGCTTATTATCGTTTGCATTATTATTAAAACTAAAATTATTAATTTTAAGTTAAATTTCTTTAATTATATCTATACTATTTTTTTTTATAAATATAGTTTAATTAAGTAAAATATTAAGAAATTAAGATGTTACAAATATTGAGTAACGAAAAAAATTAACAATTTACTTAAAAAAGTATTCCAATTTACTGAGAAAAAATTCCATTATTTTATTAAAGTATATATAAATTAGATTAATAATATTAATACAAAAATGTATTGTAATATAACATAAAGTCACTATATAATATATTATTTATATATAATTTCTGTATTATAAACGCTTTGTTTGATTTTTATATTTATATTTAAGTTTTTAATTCCAAATTTCAAACATTTAAAAATTATTAGATGTTTATATACAAACAACACATATTTATTATATTTTTGTCAAAAATAAAGTTTTTCAAAATATTCCTTTTTTTATCATACGTCAGTTTATAATTTTTTTTAAATACTTTTTTTAATTCTTTTAAATGAAATTTTATTAGATTTTAAAATACTTAAAATAGTAAACTGTGTAAAAAAATAAAAAAATCATTTTATTTTAGAATGTATTCTGATTACATACAATTGATAAAGTATTACATTTTTTATAATTATTATAATTCCGTTCATTTCATCTGAAGGTTTTTTATGCACAATTATTGATGTATTTATGTTACTCAAAACATTTTCTGATTATGAAATAATATTAAATTATGTATATTAGTATGTATACACATATATTTTTATGTGTATAAAATTCAAATTTTGTTATGACGCAATAAAAAGGCATTGTTATCACAAATCTTATAATATTATATTTACCTTCACCAGATAAATTGTTATAAAATCGATGATTTTTGTCTCAATTTTTAAACATTAATGTAATTGCATAATTTCGTTAAACCAATAATTATATAACCATAATACCATTATATATATATATATATATATATATATATATATATATATATATATATATATATATATATATATAAATGCGATTAAAAATAAACATAGATTTGATTTTTGTAAACAAAAAATATAGCAACAATCTTTATTACGAATAAGAGTAAACAATCTAAATTTACCATGAAAATCAAATGCAATTATTATAACAAAAGATATTTTCATGTAGGCGTACCACGACTTATTGTTATGAGGTAGTAGGTGCTTAAGATTTTACGAACATTCAACTACTCCCAGTACTAATCAGAACTTCTATATTTGCCTGAGGCTCAAAAACCATTCTATTGAACTTAGTGTAAACTTATCTCCGAACTTGATTATTTGAAGTTAGATAACTGATGAGTACGGATATTTGAAAAGTTATATTGAGATTTCTGTGTATGGAAATATTTCAATATGTCAATTTAAATAAAATTCATAAGGTGATTAAATTTTATATTATGTATTAATGTTATTTTTTCTTTATTCATGTAAAAAATTATATATATATATATATATATATATATATATATATATATATATATATAATCAACAACAAAAATTAAATTTAAAGTAAATAAATTTTAAAAACTCGAGTGAAGTTTCTGCTAATAATCTCTGCTAATAAAAAAAACAGTTAAAAATAAGAATACATTAAAATTTTAAATACCTTATTTTTGTAAAATTAATTTTAAGGTATTTTTATTTAAATGATATATTATTTAAACGCATAAATTTATTTGTAATAAAAAATTAATAAATCTTATAAAGTAAAATTTATACATATTTATATATATATATATATATATATATATATTTATATATATATTAAAAAAATATGGAACATTTTTATTTCAACATAATTTCATATAATTAAACAATTATTTATAATAATAGAAATTCAGTCGAGTAAACAAGGACATTTCACTACTGCTCTAATATTCACAAATAATCAGTACAGTTCTCCTACCATCTTTACACCCTAGTAAGTTCCAGCTGAAGAGAAAATAGGTCAGTTTCCTTCAAGACATTCATATTAAAAGAAAAATAAATATATAAACATAAATACGATTTCCATTTTCTGCATCTCATTAACTTGAATGTGTCATTATTTTACTTATACGTACAAATATAAAAAGTATGTATAGTTAAAAAAATATTGTTATAGAATTACATATCACCTTTAATATTTATAACAAAACTATTGTGATAACTAGTCACAGAATAGTATTTATCATATTTAACTATTACATTAAATTCTACGAATTTTAATTAATTATTTGGTACGTAGGTGGTTTTTTTATCAAATAAGTGATGATTCATACACTAATTATAGAACTATTAATGTAATCATATTTGTCTTGTGAAAAATGTTTTCCATTTAAATATTATCAGAAGTACTTTTTTTCTCTCTTTCTCTCTCTATATGTATATATATATATATATATATATATATATATATTAATAAATAGAGAGAGAGAGAGAATTGTAGAATTAAAATAACATATAAACTCTTTTACGCCTTTTTGGTATTCACCTAACTATAATTAAATAACTTTAATATATTAAATGAAACATTATTTGTTTAAAAACAGTAATTATATAAATAAGAGTTGTTTTTAAATAATGAAGTAACCATAATTTTATTAAATAGAGTAAAAAAATAAATTTATGAACTTAATTTCAACACTAGCTATAATTTTTCATCTTTCTTATAAATACAATTTAATTATTTATTGTTAATTTAGGTTTAATATTATTTTTTTAAAAAAATAGTTAATAAAACTTTAATTTTACAATTTTATACACAAAACTGTTTTAAGTGTGAAATAATCTGCTAATATTAGGATTTGTTTTATTTTTTTTTTTAATAAATTATTTTCGAATAAGGTATATATAAATTTCAAAGAATTAAGGTACGTGAAAAACAGTTTAATAATACAATATTACTTCAATTCTATAATATAATTAAAATTATATAATACTAATTTATTAAATACTTCAAAAAATTCAATAAAATATATATATATATATATATATATATATATATATATATATATATATATATATATATATATTGAGAGAGGGAAAATATTAATATGTGATATTACTTTTTTAAAATAACTAATAGTTTTGTTCCCTCTAGACACATTTTTTCACAAATTTCCAAATTAATTTATTATCTCATCAAATATCGATACATTACTAACTTCTATTAAGATATTAGATATTATTTAAATATTATAAAAAAATTAATTTTATTAACAGAGATAATTCAATATTTTTACATGTAATAATTTAAAACTTTATAAAATGAAACATGTTTTTAACGAAGTTTTTAATATTGTTTTTTTTTAAAAAAAAACTCTTCATTATTTTTTACGTTTCCAAAGACATTCAGATATAAGAAGAAAATGATTTATATAAACAGGAGACATTTAACGATTACTACAAAAAACATTGATAGCATTTCAGTGTTCTTAGAAACACATACATACATACACACACTTTTTAAGTTGAGATACGATGTCCAAAGTCTGATAATTTTTCATACAACAACATAACATGTATGATGTAAAATTAATGTAGAGAAGACAAACTTTACTCGTCTTTATTTAAAAAAAGAATCATTTATCACTCGAAAATAAACAAATATCCATAACATTTCTAGCGACCGATTTCATTTCAACTTTTGTATGTGTATACTACTGTCGACTTTTAGCGCTGCTCGACAGATCACAGGAGGAGGTGACAAAGTTTTGCCGTAATTCAGTGAAAGATATCCGCCCACGTGAAAGATTTTCTTCAGAAAGTATCATCAGAAAACGGATATAAACCAACTGGAGGCTGCACTAAAAGAAATCTTCAGTTAATGCTCGTATACGATCAACGACCTAACAAACACACCATCAAACGAGTCACAATACTTGCATTGCTACATATATAAGGCTTAACTGAAATAAATGAACTATTTCGAATGCGATTAAAGATTGGTCTTTTTTACTTCACTTCGATTTTACGATTTAATTATTCTGTGGGCGTACACTTTTTAAATGGAACATTTCAATTCTTTTATGATTATTTTATAGTTAGCAGAGAAATCGAGAACAGATTACGTAATGTAACGGAAGTAGCTTTTATGTTTTTATATTACGAATGCTTGAAAAGTAATTTATGTAATGTTTAAAAAAAATATTTTTTTTCTTATATTAAACGTACAATTTCAATAAAACACAGATAATTATAATAATATATTTAACTTATATTTTTATCAGTCTTATAGCAATCACCCACGTCTCCTATTATATAAAGTGATTTAAAAATCTTTAATATAGCCATATAAATATTTATTACAATTAAATGAATAAACATAAATATCCATTATCATGTTGTCATATAAAATATTAATATATGAAATTAATAAATAATATTATTTCGATACAACAGATATATTAACAACTGATTCGTGTAAATAGTTAAACAGAATTATTTTAAAATAGCAATATTTTCAATAGAATTTAAAAAAAAGTTAATTGAGGAATATAATTCCAGATTTAATAAATCGTGCTTATTCTTACTAGACTATTACTCAAGTATTGAAGAAGTGATTGGGATTTATATTCGATTATAAAAACTCAAAACAGAACGAATTGAAAGAAAAAATTCGTATTAAGTACATAATTCAGGTTGAATAGATCTAATAAAATTGTAAAGCAGCTTGAATAAAAAAATGAAATATACAAGAAATGTCAATAAAAATATAGACTTGAAATTTTAATTCACGTTTTTAAAATATTCATGAGGTATTCGTTGTATAAAGATTTTAATCAAACAGTTTTTCATTTTTTTATAAAAAAAATATCACACACACAAATTAATTATCAAAATACAAAAACCAAGTATGTGAAAGTTCAATCTTTCATTAAAGTGGTCGAGCTTGAAATACTCTTCATTCCAACATTTTCAAAACATTGTTTTCTTTAATAAATACTTTTTATTATACTTTTTCCTTTTGCTGTAATGTTTTCGTTTTCTTTAATATTCTTTATATTAACTTTATATAAAAATATGGTTGAAATTATTTTCTACATAATAGACAAAATCTTTATACCTTTTTATAAATGAAAACTAATTTAAACAAAATAATAATAAGAAAATTTCAACTTATTTGTTCTATTTTCTGTTAATAGATAGACTTTTTATGGAAATATTTTTATTAAATTTAACTATATTTTATTTTATTTAAATTTTTAAAACAATATTTCATTTTACTATAAAACGTATTTTTTCAATTTTCTCTTAGATCAGTTTTTCTCTGATGTCAATTCTTGCATCTAAGGTGTTAGAGACACTACTTCTCAATAAAACAGCATGTGTTTTAAAATTGAATTCAAACAGCTGACATATTGACATTACTTTCTAGCTGACCAAATATATTTCACCAAAATTTACTTTTTATTAAAAAAATTTATATTCCAATATCTTTTATTAACATATTTTTTTTAGTAAAAATATCTAACTTTCTCTGCATTAAAAACAACGTATAAAGCAACTTTACTCAATGATTAATTATTTCATTAATGTTTTTATACATTTTTTAAAAATTAAATGTCTATATTATTTTAATTATATTTGTATAATTGTTCCCAAAGCAAATATTTATTTATATATATTTTTAAGGCAATACTCGAATAAATAAAATAATTAAAATAATAAATATTAACAAACGAACTAAAAAACATCTAATAAAAATAAATGTCTTAATAGAAATTTTACTACAATTAAAAAAAAACTAATACAACCATATAATTTATAAGATCTAAAAATAAAACTATTCCTATCTGAACAAGAGTCAAACGAAATAACAATGATTTCACATTAGAATGTAAATAATTTTATTCGTACGCAATTCGAAATCAGTAACTTAATACAAAGTTTGTAGTAAATATCTATTAAAGATTCATAGAGTAGTCTAGAACTGAAATTTATCGAGTTAATACGATTGAACGTCTGCGGTAAATGTCGCGATGCTTGCTTGCAAGAGGGTTATTGCACTCAACTCCATAGAATGAACTTTACAACAGGTTTGACTTTGTCATGAAGACAAATTCACATTTCATTCAAACGATTTCATTTGTATGGTTCAGTGGTATGAGTAAAATTCATTTATAAAACGATCAAATACGTGCAAATGAAACGAAAGGAAAATGATTTGAATTCATAAATTATAATGTTTATGCGAAAAATTTGAATTTTTACTGTAGTTGCAACCTTGAGGTCTTCAGCGATTTATTATCTCGACGACGTCTACCTAATGATGCGTTTAAATGCTCATTGTACAGGAATAATGGACAGATATACGCATGATTTTATTTACGCATTATTCAACCACATTTATCTAAATAATGTTCAGATTAAATTACACTTTATATGCTATATACATATATTCAAGGATTTCTATAAACACATATATATGCATACTAAAATGTATATATATATATATATATATATATATATATATATAATTTTTTTTTTGTGTTTGTATGTTCATAAATGTCAAATATTTTCTTAAATCCTATCAGATAATTTTACATTTTTTTATTAATAATAATAAATAATGCTACTTCTTCTTGCAAGAATATGATTGATAATATACATTAACTATCGATAATACACTTGAAATTTTCAATAATAATTATAAAAAATAATATAAAATTTAAATTAGAAACTATTAAAATAAAAATACTGAATTTGTAATTATAAAAATAAATTTACAACACAACAAAGAAAGAATTGTAAAGAATTTTCGAAGAAATATGTCAAATTTAAAATTTAAAACTAAAATTGGTAAAAGATAAATACAAAATTTTCAATGTACTAAAATATATTTATAACCTGTTATCATTTTGAAAATATAAAAAATTCAAATTTATTCTATTAATAAATGAAAAAGTGAATATTTTAATAAATTTTACTCATTTTATTTAATGATGTACTAAAATGAAATTAATTCGTTCAAATTAACATATTCATCAAGACGATTAATTCAAACTCAAAAATATGAAATTTAAATACAAATGTACTCATATTATAATAAATTATTATATTATACTTCAGTTTATTTCAATGACTGATAATTGATAAAAATTATTGATAATCGTTAAATTGAAAAATAAATATTAAATTAATTTAATATTTCATTTATATTCTATTTTCAGTCTAATACATCATAAAAAAATATTGCAATATTAACAAATAACAAAAAATATATTCTACAAATTATTTTTTTGATTCAAAATTAAATCATACGCAAAAAGATAAAACTTCATAAAAAATAAAATAACAATTTTATCTAATGAATTAATAATTACTTGCGAAATTAAATACGAAATAAAATACTTAAAAATTAATAATATGAATTGAATTATATATTAAAAATAATAGATAATTAAATTCATAAATTGAACTGATTCTTATTTAATGAAAATAATGTTTTCTCTAATTTTAAATGATATTAAAAATATTTTTAATATCATACAAAACATTATATGTATATATATATATATATATATATATATATATATATATATATATATATTTATATATATATACAATGTTCATTTACTTTCTACTCTCTAAAGTTGTTAACAGTGTTAAGTTTCACTAGGAGTCAATTTATGAAACAACTGGGAGTTGTATTAAAATAATTTGAAGGTCGTTGTACTCATCATCTGAGTGCTGAGTGTTTGCTTGCATTACATTTGCGCATCCATTCATTTGATTTTCTTACCCTTGTCTTACAAACAATGTAATGTGATTTTATTAGACCAAAGCTTACAAACCTGGCCATGTTACGTTGATATAGAAAAAAAAACTCTTGACAGTATATATCTCAACGTTAAAGCCTTAGCTTATCAATTTATATTCGAAGCAATAGGCTATTGTATAGTAGTTATAAAGAAATATATAGTTTTATATACACAAACATACACACACATACATATATATATATAAATTATATACGTCGTAAATAAAGGAAGATTATTTATAATTCTATAGCAACATATAAAAAATAATATTATAAAAAATTATAAGTGTTATACATTCACTCTAAACTCATATCTATATTTGAAATTGTTTTTTTTTAAATATTTTTACGCACTTAAAAGTGTAAAGAGTAATTATATAATTACTTTTATAAAAATAATAAATTATTAATACTATTAAAAAATTATATTTCAAATAATAACATAAGTATTGTAAAATTATTAAATATATATTATTTAATTATTTTTAGAAATTTTCTTTTTTACATAATGTACATATTAAAATATTCATTTCAGAGGACTAATTAAAATAAAAACTAATTAAAATGTACTTCTACGATTTTTTATCTCTAAATATAACCAATTTAAGTAAATTTGTTGATATTAAAACATATTATCATGATTAATATTTTTATGGAATAATATTCACTATATGATTTCTTTTATTTGCATTAAAACCAAATATTTTGAATTTATAAGAAAAATCATTTAATCACCTTCTGTAATATTTAAGTATCTTTTTTAAAATTACTATATTTTGCTATATATTTTAATAAACAATTTTTTTAAATATGTCTAGAACTTGTACTTAAAATTAATACAAAATTGTATTGCATTCCAGAATACTAAAAAAGGTTTTACTTTTTTTTATTAACTGGCCTTTATCTATCTCTTTAAAAAATAAATAGATACATGAAGGCCAGTATATATATATATATATACATACTCGTATATATAAAATTTTCTCGGGAAACAAATTTTCATTAACACCTAGCTATCTTCAACAAGATATTTTTGGAAATAGGTCACGAAGAAAATGTTCCAGTCAAAAGTAATTTTAAATTTAATATCAACAAGTATTGTAAGCGTTTGAATAAATAAATATTAAAAGAAATGTAATGAGATAGCTTCAAAATATCTTTAGAGGAAAAAAAATTTAACATTGACTGTAATCTAATTTCTATACCAGGATGAAAATATTTTATTTCTTTTATACATATAAACATTATTTACATACATACATGTATATATATATATATATATATATATATATATATATATATATATATATATATATATATATATAATGTAATTTCAAATTCAATCAACATATGTTTATCAAAATCTAATACTATTTTTATATCAACAAATATTGGTAGCATTAGAATTATCTCATAAAAGCATATATATCTTTGAATGCCTATTTTGGAACATTTGTAAGCAGTGGAAACTTTTATGTTGTCATTAAGTGTTACAACTGGTAATTTCCATAGAAAAGAATATATTGAATAAAATAATCGTTATTTCCAAATAGCTCTCGGAGTTTCGAATGTGTGAAGATGTCTCTTATAGACATTTTATTCAAATAACATGTGGTAGTTTAATAACATTTTATTTATTTTCACTTTCAAAGTTCTTGAACACTGAGCTTACACATTGTTGTACTCTATTAGAATATTATTCTGTTTTCATTTTGTACATGAAATAAATGTAGTAGTTTATTTTTATAAACTATAATAATTATTAATAACAATATTATTAAGTTTTTATACATATTCACATATAAACATTGAATATATATATATATATATATATATATAGAGAGAGAGAGAGAGAGAAAGAGAGGAAGAGAAATAGATAGATATGTAAATTTATTATTTAATCATTAAGTGAATAAACATATTATTGATTTTTTTCATAAATTAATTATTGGTTACATAAATAAATTGGTAAATACATAAATAAATAAATTAATTATTGGTTACATAAATAAATTGGTAAATACATAAATAAATAATTTAATTATTGGTTACATAAATATATTATCTATTGTTATTTAAGTTAATTTATTATAATTTTTATATCTTCAAATTTCAACTAATTTTACTAATATCTATATTTTGACCAATTGTTATATAACATATTGTATGGTTTAATATGATTATTTTCTTATAAATAATAAAAAAATATTTGTATATATTCATTATCGTTAATTTGAAATGGTACAGTTATTGAAATTATTCGCAGTGAAATATAATAATTAGAATAAACGTGAGGTTATAAACAACAAGAATTAATTATAAAATATGGTTTTGTATCATATTATAAATCTTATATTATAAATGACCTTATTTTATAAAAAGTTTAAAAAAGAGTGTAGACAGTTGTGGAAACAAGTAGTTTAAATTGAATAAGTTTTATTCTGTTGAAATTATTAAATGAGTAAGTTCAAATATTAAATGAATAAGTTTTCATTCTCATTATTAAAATTAGTAAATTGTAGTGCTGAAACATTATAATATATATATATATATATTGATTTTATAAACAAATATTAATTTTATCCTTAAATGGTTATATATTATTCCATTAATTAAAACGTTCCCTTTATCTCTTAGTCCTAATAATAATATCTCAGAAGTGTTCTATAATTTGTTTATATAACTCTTACTTAAACATATTCAAATTTTTGCAGAAATTTTTACTGCCCCATGTATAAATTAATTTATTAAAACTATAATATATATATATATATATATATATATATATATATGTATGTAAAGTGCGTGTATGTATAACTTCAAAGAAAGTATTTCCTGGTCATATAAATTCTTAAAATTTTAAATGTTAATAAATTATAATTAAAAATTTGTACATTTATATCCTTTTATATTGTTACGTATGACTCGACAAAAAATAATTTATATCTTTCTTAGTAAACAGTAAATAAACATATAGCAAATATTAAATACTTAACAGAATAATTTAATTACTCAAATATAATCGTTTAATGAAATATTTGTATAATATTAACCTTACCTAATTCTCCACTTATAGTTTCCTGAAGGTAAAATGTATATAGAAACGACAGGACATCCATACGAAATTAAACTTACCTTGAGTCATGCATTACCTACCCTAATTGATTTTAAATACAACGCACCACTTAAAAGTATGACGTGACACGAAATGACTTTTACCTCATACCAAACAAACAAGAAGGCAGACCGACAGAAAGCTAAAGTTTCTCAATGTCTGAGAAAGAGAGATCATGTCTTGCAAGAAGATTATGTATGTTCTTTTCCTGTAACTTGAACGTTTTCTATAATTAATTCTTACTATTGACAATTGATATACGTGATCAAAATAATTATAATTACAATGATAGCTACGGGTCACATATCTCATTTTCATTTAGCTACTACTACCACCATGATCAGGGCACAACATAAAGCTAATCGCACTGGAAACATTATTGTGTTATCTTAATAGTGTACCTACTGTTTTCTCTTCAGTATTAGAATTGAACTGGCGTGATATACGCAAATGGCTTTCAGTGTGTGGTATTATGGCTAAATTGGCCAGTGACGCTGAAAAAACTACTTTAACTATCGAGGTATGTTTTACACATATTATATATATATATATATATATATATATATATATATATATATATATATATAAATATATTGAAGAAAATTTTTGAACAGAAATATTTTCTTTATATAAAAAAAAGTTCGTTTTAAATAACGAAAATAAATTTACAAAATATTTATTTATTATTACTTAATATTATTTATATATATATATATATATATATATATATAAATGTACATCTTACCAGTTTAATTGTATTTATACTACTACTCTACAAATGGGAACAATCGAATGCAAATTATATACAATTCTGTCATAAAATTCAAATCCAACTTTATGGAAAATGTCTCTCCTTTCTGGAAATTTGATCGATTGCTTATTTAAGAATTTGCAGTACATCAACGACGGTTTCTTTTCAAAGAAATTTTATTGAATACTTACTATGCATACACACACACACACACACACACACATATATATATATATATATATATATATATATATATATATATATAATAGTTCTTTATTAAGTCCAATTTTTTTTAATCTTATGAAAGTTGTACAAATTTACATTTTACAACATATTAGATGAAGAATTTTATCTAATTGAAAAATAAGTTCTAAACAATGACTCAGAAAAATATTCTGAAAATGGATTTTAAAATATTTAACCATTATTAAATATATTTCAAAGATTATGTTTTACAAACATATTTAGAAACACATGTATTCATTAAAAGTATTTTTAATATAAAAAACTATATTTAATAATATTGCAAGTGCTAAATTAAAATTTTCTTATATTTCAAAATATAATTAAATTCTCCACTTTGAAACCACCAATAAAGTAAAAAAGTGTTAGAAAATCAAAAAAATTCAGTTACTTGAATATTAAGAAATATAAATATGACAAATTAGTAAGTAATATAAAAAATTAAAAATTATAATATATATATATATATATATATATATATATATATATATATATATATGTAGGTACGAATTTCTATCATAATTTTTGGAAAATATTGAATTTTTATTTCAAAATTAAAAAAATATTTCTATTCTACAATATTAAATCTAAAATATCCTCATACTTTAAATTTTTCTAAAAAAATTAATTACAGGAGCGATTAAACTTTTAAAATAAAATTTATGTTTAAAAATAATAAAATATAGTATTTCTTATAAATTATTAAAAATACTCAAATTATCAATAGTTCGTTGTTTTAGGGCAGTGAATCCAAAATTGTTTAAAGCTATATAAAAAAATAATAAATATTACAATATTACTTTTTATGCTTAAGTGAATACAGGTAATTAATTTTGTATTCAATATGCTTATGTGAATTAATTTTAATTTTATATTCAATACATTTAATTTATATATATATATTCTATTATTTTCACATATATATATCACAAATATATCATAATTTAAATTAAATTTTTGTACTTAGTAAAATTATATTAAAAATTGTACCTGATTTATTTATTTTAACATGTGTATGTATGTATGCATGTTTTCTCAATACTCTTCTAATATTTTCTGGAATATATATATATATATATATATATATATATATACACACACACAATATATTCATAATATGTTAACCTTGTTAGAAATGTTTGTCAATATAAAATAATAAAAAAGATGTGAATCTAATTTACTACTATTGAAAAATAAATTGTTCCATAATCATACTGACTATAGCATGAAACTAACAATTAATTAAGACATTCTGATACATTTGAATACATCACGTAAATACAAACTCACTTCTGCAAATATTGCATATTCATCATTTCAAATATCATTGTAAACAATAAAATACATATATCATTTGCATGATATACCTGTGCCAAACAACATCAATACCTATGCATATTTAAATGTATTTTTCATTAATAGAGTACAGCAAGCTAAATATATTATTCTCTTCGAAGTGGAAAATTTTTAATGAAAACGTTACAGTACCTATCGACAATAATTTAAAATTGACATCAATTATCCTGGCACGTATGTACGCAGAGTTAAATTCCACCACAACTGTGTGTTGTACACCAATGTAATTCAGTGCCGGAGCGAGTTAATGGATAGGTAAACACAATATATTATGTAACAGGTAAATGCTTCCATGATACTATAACGATAGGAAATGGAGTCGTCTATCAGGAAGATTAAGATCTAAATTTCGCATAAACATATATAAATTCATATAAGCATATAAATATGTGCATAAATACACACATACACACACACACACACACACACACACACACACACACATATATATATATATATATATATATATATATATATATATATATATATATATATTACTAAATATGCAAAAATTACAATACAATATAAGAAAAAAAAAAACAACTTTGAGAGAGAAAAATAATTTAGCATTTCTTTAAAATATATATATATATATATATATATATATATATATATATATATATATATATATATATATATATATATATATATTACTAAATATGCAAAAATTACCATACAATATAATTAAAAAAACAAATTTAAGAGAAAAATAATTTAGCATTTCTTTAAAATATATATATACATATACATATATATACATATTCATATATATATATATATATATATATATATATATATATATATATAATATATATATATATATATATATATATATATATATATATATAATATTTAATTATTACAAAGACTATTCATTAAAAATGAAGAAGATAATTTTCTGTTCAAACAGTATGACGTGGAAATTAAATTTCAATTTCAATTTGAGGTAGTAACAGTGATTTTCAATTACCTGCCGGCAGTCATTAAACGTATGTTGAAACATGAATTATCTACTGAAATATTCTTATTAATAATTTACATTTCTGTTTAATAAAACTTAAGGAAATTAATTTTTTTTAAAAAAAATGAATTACATTGTAAATTTAAAAATAAATTTAGAATTTTATTTCAAAACTATTTTTAATTTTCTGAACAAAAAAAACATACATTTTTGTATTTTCATTTTAAGTAAAATTTTAATATTTCTTTTACTCAAATATATACGTGTGTGTGTAAATAAAAAATATTATTCATTAAGAACAAGAATTCTACGAAAATTATGAATAGTTTTATTTTAATTCACTGATGTTTCATTAATTATACATATCGTTTAAAATGTAAATGTGATAGAATATATCAATTTGAATGCAGGGTTACTATTTACAAGATATTCCTGGAAAATTACGCATTCCTCGAATACCTTCATTTCTGATGCTCAAATTTCTAATAGATAACAAAACAGAATTCGTGACTAACATAACAAATACACTTTGATTCATTTCTCATAGGTCATTGACTGAACTCAACGATAAATAATGAGCTTTTACTATTTGAAACAAAAAAAGTATTATCTCTTATTATTACATACAATAAATAATTTCTTGTTTTAAAAACATGAAATTATATTTTATCATTTACAATGATTTTTCTATTTGAGGAAACAATTAATATACGTAAAATATTTCAAACTTAAACAAAAAAAACAATAAGAATATCTTGACAGTATGATTACAAACTATCATAGTGCCTTTATTGGAATTACTTTGAAACTTAATATTAGTTATGGAACATTAGATTCGATTGACACAAAATGGAATGTTTGAGATGGATACTCTAAGAGTCCAAAAACTAAAATCTAGGGAACTAAAACATTAATTACATACCCTTAATTGTAATTATATGATTTATTTTTATTTATATTAATAAAGTATGCATTCAGAAGTAATAAATAAATTCTTTTTTTCGAGTACAAAATTTATTATATTTATTTTAGTAAAGTTAAACAAATAGATCAAATATACTGAAATATACGAGAATTGTGTAAAAAAATATTAGTATTTATTTTCATTTTAAATTTGAAAATAACAAAATGAAATTCTTTAGTTTCTTCACTTTTTAATTCATGAATATATATATTAGTCAGTAATAATATTTTTGTCCTTTAAAAAAAATTTTGTAAATGTAATTTTTCAATAATCTAACAATATATTTCTTATAATCAATTCGACCTGATTATTAAAACCTTCGTTATGAAATATAATTATTTGAAAAAAATGTTTAATAAAATGTTATTCATGATTTTATTTTAGAAAAAAAATCTTATCCATTTATCTTAACAAATACATATATATATATATATATATATATATATATATATATATATATATATTGATATAGATAAATGGACTGGAATTGTTTGTAACATAACAGATAAATTTTAAACTGAATATCAGACATCAGACTAAAATTGACAACAAAGAAACATCGACCTATAAAGCTCGATGATTGACTGTTCTAAACTAGGCCATGATCCAGAAAATCATTGTAAACATCCGAAAACAGTAATTATGAATAGGTAGTTACTATCACTTTCCCTGCACATTTAAGTTCAACTCTCCTGCTGACATTCGTATTCATAAGGATTCTTACATAAGAAAAAAAATCTAGGCTACTCTTCCCAGTGACATACATCTCTATCAGATTACTTATATAAGGTTTTCTAAGTAAACAGAAGTTGGTTCTTTTTTCCATTTCCGTTCTACGCTGTTATTCCGGATATATCTATCTTTATCAATCAAAATGTGATTGATGTCAACATTCCAAATATTGCATCTCTGTTATTTTCTTTTAAGAATACTTGTTTCTTAAAACGTCGTTAAAATTTTTCCTTGTGTATCAAATTGCTTTTTGTCTCGAAGAGAATTATTTTACTTTTAAATTTTCAAGACTGTTTTCTCGTTTTTAATTATTTTATTCATTTAATATTTCATAAAAGGGCAATAGTATACGTATTTTAGTGTTTTTTTAAATTATTTATTAAAAAGATTATAGTATTTGAATGAATATTCATATCTATCAAATAACTGTTCTTGTTTTAAATATATATATATATATATATATATATATATATTTAAAATGACATTTTTTTATAAATAGATTTTATCATGCAACGCTTTGATGATGATGGCATTGCCATCTAAATACACTTCAACTTTTAATAAAGTAAACAATAAATAATTATTAAACATTTTTTTAATATTTTGTAATATTGGGGTGATAGACCATTTGTGTAAAAGCAAATTCGACACTGTTCCAAAATAAATAAAGAGAACATAATTATTTTTGAAACAGTAAATAAATAAAAATTAAATTTTATGTAACAAAAAAACTACATTTTTTTTATTTTAAGTAATTGCATTTAATAGAAAATTATTGGATCAAATGTTACTACATTTATTCAAGTAATAATTATTTCATTTGAGAATTATAACCCTAGTATTTAATTTTAATTTTAAATATATTATAAATAAAAGAAATAACTTTGCCTATAAAATTTCAATTATATTTAATTATCCGTTAACTTTTAATATTATGTTTTATATCAAATTATTAATTAATAAAGTATCTCAAAAAATATTTAATTAAAATACACAATTTACATTTTTTATAATTCATTTATATTATTTAATATTTCATATACTAAAAAAATATTAAATTGGAACTATTTCACTTTTTTAAAAAATAAAAATTTATTTATATTAAATTCTTATAATTTTATAAATTTACAAAATAGTTAATAAATTGAATATGACAATTTTTTAACAAAAATTAGAATGCAAACTTTTATTATGTTATAATTGTTTTCATTAAAATTAATTACAACTTTCATTATCAATTTACCAAAGTTACATATTTAATACAAAGTATGCAAAAAACAATTTGATTTTTAAAAATAATTTGTAACGAAAATTTATCATTTCTAAATATATATATTAATTTACATATTTGTTGCAAATAATGAACGATATTTGATTTTATAAATACATTACGTCCAAAATTAATGTATTTTTATATTTTATCTCATTTGTAGCTGGTTAATATGAAAATATTTTAAATTCCATCAATTTTATTTAACATAAAAATGTTTTACCGTTGAAAATATTTAATATTACGTTTAAAATATTTTCAAGGTATATAAAAAGTATTAATTTTTTAAAATATCTTTTATGGCAGCTATATTAATATTTTTCTTATGATATTAATATAGCTGCTATTTTCTATTATAAACATTTTTATTATAAAATAAATTATTTATTGCATTGAAACAAAATAAAAAAATCAAACTAATGTAAATATTTAATCAAACTGCCATTTAATATAAGTTTTTTTCAAACAACAATTCTTTTGAGATTTGAAATATTAAAATTTATTCGCTTAAAGCTAATAATAATCTCAAGTTTATTACTATCAAAAAATATGATTGCACACAAAATAAAAAAATGATAAAATTATGTAGAAAAGAATTTATATATAAGTAATAAAAAAATAGTAATATGTAACCAATTTAATTTTTTTTATTGGTATATATAGTGATTTTCATTTAATATAATTTATTTATTTGTCATTTTATATAAATATTCTACGATCGCTTACTCACATTTACAAATGCAAATAGGAATATACTTATATATATATATATATATATATATATATATATATATATTTATTTATTTAAAGAAAAATATGTACCTAAAATTATGAAAAAAATATCAAAATAATTTCAATATCTACACTTCTCTCTACTAATTTATTTTATTAATTTCTCCCCCAGAAAAACGTTATTTAAAATTTTCGCTTCTTAATTACATCACTAGAAATAAAAATATTATTATTAACCATAATTATATTTTTTAAATAAAAATTTTAGTTTAGTTTGATTTCTCTTAAATTCTGTGCAATACCAAAATATCGTTTAATATATTTAATACTACTTTTATAGACTGTCAGCTACCAAGTTTTTTGCTTATTAGTAAAATAACTTGCCAGTTTAATTTCTTTTTTACTGCTTATTTAAAATTTCCTTTAAAGTTCTGACTTTGGATAATTTATTTTTTAAGATTTTTAAATCTGATAATAAACTAATTTGTGAAATATATTTACAGTAATTAATATATATATATATATATATATAATATTTACTGTTTACTATCTTTATATATAATTTATAAATTAAACTATCACATAAATTGTATTCTGTATAAAATATTTATAAATACTTATAAAATATTTATTTACTATTCCAATTAATTCAAATTAAATTGTAATAAAGTAGATATTGAATCAGAATTAAGATCATATAACATAATAAAATCTATACCTTTTTTCAAATTATTATTTTCTTCAAATACATACCATCCTACTAATTTTTATCGATTAATGATATTTTGCATTGGCAGATATAAATTTCAAAGAAAAAATTTTGTTTATTTGTAACACTGTTTTTATTCTTTTAATAAATTATATACTTTTAATAAATTTTTGTTCTATTTTTTTACATTAACAGAAATAGTAATCATAAGAATTTAAAATAATTATTTATATATATATATATATATATATATATATATAATAAAGTGTACAATTAAAAATAATCGAGTAAATATATCTCAGCAAAGAAAATGCGATGATTGAAATTGAAATACTGAATTGGTAACGAACTGAATAATCTACATTAAGCCAACAAAGGAAGACCGACCTACAAAACTAAGAATTAAGCGAAATTAACTAGGCCGTGTTCTAGAAACTATTGTCAACAAATACTAAATTAAATTTTAGGAATTCATTCACTTTCAAGGTATAAACTCTTCTATATGAATCAAAGTCATAGTAAACAACGAGATTTTCTAATTTAACTAAAATTTTAATCATTTTATCAATCAACAACATAACAGAATCATTTATACTTTTAGAAAATTATTATTTATATATATATATATATATATATATATATATATATATAATATAAGTATTTTTATGAAACCTAATCCAAGTATATTTTATAGAACAGTATTTTTTATTTTTGTAATAATAATACTTTGATTCAGGTATATATTTTTATTATTAGATATTCATTATTAATAATCTCTAATGAGTAAAAAGTTTAAAAAACATAAAACTTATCTTACTTCATAATATTATATTAAGTATTTGAATTTTTGTGCTTTATTTTTTATACTTCACTATTTCATTTATAACTTACTTATTATATTGTCTTATAAACAGACTATGTTTATATTATTTTTAATATCATGAACTAAAAATAATCTAAAATTCTCTTTATATATATATATATATATATATATATATATATTAATAAAATAAGTAAAATTAAGATATTTTGCAAAAAATATTTTGAGTAAATTAGATTAAATATGAAATAATATTTTTTTATATTTACTAATAGATATTAATTATGAAATCAATAGTATACATACACAAATTTACTACAATAAAAAATCTATGACTAAGGAATATTTAAAAATATTTATTTTAACTGAAACTTCAAATAATAATTTTTACTAAAACAAATAAATTATTTTTTTATCATTTTAATTTATTTAAATACAATTTTAATATCACTAATAATATTAAAAATTTGTTTTAATAAGTGTAAAAATTATACAAATTGTATATTTTTATATAAAATTTGTATAATTTATAAGTATACTATACATTATTTTCAAATTACATATTACAAATTTTTATTTGTATATATTTATTTTTGACAACATAACTATGAGAAAAATCCATACCGCAGAGGAAATATTCTTACTTTACTTTCAAAGTTTGTTCAATATTCTCATCCTCTGCCTATCTATCTAAAGCTTGTCTAGAGACGAAACTTTATGTTGTTTTGAATTTTTTTCAGCATGTCTGTTGTTATTGATTGACAGACTTCTCCTCTTAGCTGTGAGATATAAGCTATACTAAAAATGTTAACATTGCACAAACTTATTAAGTATATTTTTAAATGATCATATTAAATATAGATTCTCTTAATCATATTTTTATTCATTATTTATTTTTTTTTAAATAAATATTAAACATCAATATAAAATTGTGTTAATAATATATTTTTTACATTGTATTTTTCAATTTAATTTTTATATACAGAAAATAAATAAGTTTGGAATATTTTAAATAAAAAGTAATATTTTTTAATGTGTTTTGTTGAAAATTAACAAATATTAGACGAGTGAAAAGAATATGAAGCTGTTCAAAAATTAGACAATAATTGTATCAATTTTTTTCTAATTCACGAATTACAGGTTAGAATACATTTACCAAAAGTTCATTAATTTACAGTTTAAATATAATTTAAAATAACAAATTGAACAAATTAAAAATCTCTGAATGTGAATGGGTGAATTATATTATATATATATATATATATATATATATATATATATATATATATGTATATTAAAAATATTTGATGGAATAGATAAGACTGAAGGAATAATAAAAGATGCTAAACAAGTAAATATATGTCTAAATCATTCAGTTTTATTTGAATTACCCCATACTTTAGATACATACTTCTCTACCATATATGATTTTTGGAATCATATGTTTCAAAAAACGTATAATTTTTTTTGATGAAAATATAATAAAAATACCACTTAATATACAGTAAAGTTTGTCAATGTTTATAAAATAAAAAAAGCTCTTCTATTCATGTAACGAATTTATTTTTCATTAACGTTTGCAAAAAATATCAATATATAAATATTTCTAAACCATACTTGACTATAAATTAAAAAGTATTAATTAATTAACATCGATAATTCGTCAGGATTAAAATATACAATATTTTATGACTTATAAATATATATATTTATATATATATATATATATATATATGGAGTTCATTTTTTTTGATTTTTAAATTAATTAATTAATCTGATATTTTATTTAATTGCTATATATTAAAATTATATATTAATTTTAATAAAATTCTGGTATTTCTTACGATTATAATTTTATATGTCAAAATATATATTATTTTTTTTAATTATCAATTTATAGATGTAATTTTTGTAAAACAATTCCTCTAATTATTAGGGGATTCATTACACTTACAATTAATTACCAATGAATTATATAAAAAATCTGTGAAGGAAATATTACTACTTAATAAAAATGAAATAAGATATGATTCATAAATTTAAACATATATATATATATATATATATATATATATATATATATATATATTAAATTTAATTTTAATATTAGACTTATTTAATTAAATGAGTTTGAATACGTACATTTAATTTTAATAAATAATTATTCATTAACTTTTTTTAAATTATTTTAAAGAAGATTTTTCTTTGAACACTTAATTTCATTTATATACGTTACATAATTAAATCTGTATTTAAAACATATAAAGATGTAATTTAAAAAAAAAATAAAGTAAATATATATGAATTGATTTTCAACCAGTGCCAGACATTGAATAACTGAAACATTGCTCTCAATATAGTTTGCGGAAGCATAATAAATAGTCTATACAATAAAAGCATAGAGACATCGACCTAAAAATCCCGAGATCATGTTAAATTGTGCGGGGTGGGTCACACTCGAAAACACGTAATAAATCTCGCCCAAATCGTGCCCGGCAGGGGGAAGCGGGCACAACGGCAACGTCGGCGTCAGCAACATGGTCGCGGCGGCTCTGGTCCGCTCTGCGAGGCACCTACCGTCGTGTAGGATCGGCAATCCGTGGCGCCCCAAAGCCTCGTGCTCCTCGCGCGCCCGATTGGTTCCTCGACAAATTCAACGGCAGCCAACGGAACAAGGGCGACGAAGATGGTGGCGGTGGTGGAGGTGCCCGTACAACTGGCGGAGGCGCCGTTCATGCCAACGATGACGCCCCCACGTGCTGGGGTCATCGTATTGTTGTCGATCCAACACTACCTTCTCACTACAGGGTGAGTGAGTTGCGATAGATGTTGAATGTGATATGTTTACTTTAGTCGCACGTATGCATATGGCAACAATACTGTTCGTTTGTAGTTAAAGGCACGTCCGTTACACGCACTACACGCAACTTGTACACACTTATAGATTTCTTTTTTTAATGCCTCGTTTAAACTTCTGAATGTCGTTTTTTTCAACGGAGAACAATGATCCGTTTAAAATTAATTGTTTTATTTTACATAAATGTTTTTTCAAT
>CP092091.1:15505490-15570490 GCA_029203775.1 Neoneuromus ignobilis | reverse complement strand
CAATTTATAGATTTGTATTACAAATACATAGAATTATGATAACAGTATGGTTTCGTATTAATATTTATTTGATATTCTTCTATCACTTAATATGCATATTAATGAAACAATAACCTTTACAACAGACCATAAATTATCACTGAATATTGGTCAGTTTTCAGATTCAATTAATTCAAAATTATTTGGAATTAATACAATTTTGAGTTAGAGTTTAGAATTAAAATTTGATTTTCCATAATCAAAATATTTTCGTAATTTAAATAATTATTTCTGAGTATTTACAATGGGTTTATTTACTTCTATTATGTTTAAATAATAACTAATCAATCGTTTCATAGCCATGACACACTTACTAATTTATTCAATTTTATACGGGTCTTAAAACATAATATCATAGAACAAAATTAAAGTTTTTTGGGTGAATTTTTTTTTATTTAAATTTTATATATCATTTTAATTGTTTATATTAGTTTAAATAAATCAAACATAATTATATTTTTAAAAAAATAACAAAAAGTAAAATTTATAAATATTATTCTAATAATGAAAATAAAACATACTTTCTTAATCTAAGTTAAGTATTTTTTATAACTTTTTTTAAAATGCTATTTTATTTATTATTTTTATGATCATTATTATGTATAAAATATTAATTTATAGTACTTACTGTGATTAATATTATTATTTTTATTGTCTTATTTTAGATCTTTTCTAATTTATTTTAATTATTTTATCATTTATACCTTTTCCTAAGTATTTTTTTTACATAATTAACCTTTATAAAAATAATTAACCATTCCTTTTTTTTATTTATTTGTGTTTTTAATTGGATTATTTAAATTTTTTCTCTACAGAATTGTAGTACTAAATAAACATTTACACTAGTTATTTTTTTTATAAATTTTCAATAAAAATCATAATTTTTTTTATTCTATCTGTTCATTGACCTTTTTCTTATATATATATATATATATATATATATATATATATATATATATATATATATACATAAAACCAATTTTTAATTAACAATAATGGAACACGACACTATAATTATATTTACTTAATAAATATTTGTTTAAGAAGTTTTAAGAACTGATAATTATTCTCAAACAATTGTAATGTTCTAAAATTATTCTCACAAATATGTATTTTTCTTTTTCTTATATATATATATATATATATATATATATATATATATATATATCTATATATATGTAAAAAAATTGTGTATTTACCTATTTAATAGAAAGTATTTAAGTTACTTGATAAAAATATACATTAATGAATATTCATTTATTGTTATCAAAAAATAACGGTTTTCGATTTCACTTGATGCTCTGAAAAATTATATTCTATTAAACTTGACCTGTTTTTAATTCTAATTACTATACCCGTATTGTCATTCATTTACATTTAATCGCAGAACTTTTTGATTAATAAATAAAATTCGTTTGTCAATGCACAGTAACTAAGTGGCACGTAGACGACAATGAGTTTCTGTATTGTGAAATTGAAAGTGGTTTTGTGCAACAGTATTTTCTTGATTTTTAGTTTATATTCTTTTAAGTAGTGATAAGTTATTTAATTTATAGGCATTAACCAGTTTGTGAAAATATAGTTCAAATCGATAATGCATTGTTTTTATCTTTCACGTTTTTATTAATAAACTATTTAAATAATTTAAGAGTGACTAAAAAAATATCTAAAATTTATTCAACAGTGTATAAAGTAAATCATAAAAAAAATCAATATAATTTTCAAATTTCATAACTTATGTTTAAAAACTCAGTGATTTTTATTATAATTTATCAAAGTTTTATTCAATTAATATATTATTTATTTAATTAGAAATTTCACCAAATAATCTTTGTCTAAAAATCATTTATAAATATCACCAATTTAATTTAGAATTTTATAAATTTTCACTAAATGAAATATATATTATTTTTTAAAAATTTTCAAATTTTTATTGTTAATACAATAATAATTAATTGTTATTTATACTTCAAATCATATATATATATATATATATATATATATATATATATATATGCTGTTCTTGTAAATATTTAATAACAATTTGTTATACACAATTTCATTTTTAAACAATTAAAGTATTTGAAGAAATATGAGAATAATTTCAGATATATATACATATATATTGAAAAAGTGAGACGTTTTATATTTTTAATTGGTTGAATTTTCATTTTACATAACAAAATTTTCAAAATAATGAATATTAAAAGTGCTCTCGTTTTAAATTCAACAGACAACCCGGGTTTTTTGTAAGCAATGAGTTTCAATTTTTTTAAGAATAATTAGTTTTATGTGTTAAGAAAGTAAATAACTTTCAAGTACCAAAGTTTTCCGAATATTTTTAAAGATAAATTCGTAATGAGTATCTTTTTTAAGGATAATCGTTTTTCTTATGTTATATTACTTTCAAAGTTCCGTTCGTTAACGATCATCTTTGAAGTTCAACAATACATAATATCATTTATTATCTAAACATCGCTTGTTTATAAACTTTCAAAATTACATTAGCACTTCTTTTAAAAAAATCTCCATAAATTATAGACACAACTTCTACATTTTTTATTTAAATGTATTTATTTAAATAAATAAGTAAACATTTAACATGTATTAATATTAAGTTTATTTATACATTATTAAAAATATTTAAAAAAGCATATATAAATTGTTTTTAAATTTTTTAACAACTTTTTGTTATTAACAAATGTTAGTTAACAAAATATTAATATAAACTGAATTTATAATTTTTGTGAAATATAGAGAATTTTAGTCTTAAATAAAATTTCAAATTTCCAATAAATTCAAATATATATTTTATACGAAAACTATATTTCGTAAGAGTAATAATGTTCAAAAAAATCTTATATCCATAAAATTTCCCTTTAGAAATCAACTATACCATAAACCAGCGATAAAACATGTAAACAAAAGATATTTTCAGCTTCAATAAATAAGTTTTTATCACATTTTGAATCTTAGAAGAGAAATTTACTTCCAAGAAATCTCATAGGACTTTATATATATGAAAAATTCTATAAAGCACTCTTTTTCAAATTATATATATATATATATATATATATATATATATATATATGTTTTCCAAAATAAAAACAAATATATTTTAATTAAGCTAAAATATATAAAACAATTATTCACATTATTGAAAAATAAGAATATATTTTTTTAAATTCTAGTTGTTTATATAATTTGGTTATTCAATTTCATATTTTAAACAAATTTTTGTTCAAAAAATGTATATTTTACTCCGAGCTTTGTTTAAAAAAATACATATAATGTCTAAAAAGAGTTAAATAATAAATTCTTACACAATAGATAAATTAAAAATGTTGAAAAATGATACTTCCTATTTTTCAACGTTCTCTAAAATAATTCTTTGTCAGAATATAACACTTTTTTAACATTGTACACTATTCACTACTATAATTAAGAAATTTTTCTTAGATTATTTATATTTCTATGGACTTGAATAAAACTTTTAAAATTATTCTTTTCAAAAAAAATACGGTCTTTATTTCTTTCAAATTCCACATGATTCTATTCAAACTTCTTAATTATCCCGGAAAGATATATATACAATCTCTTACTTGTACAATTATCTTACATCTAAAGTTTTATATCGTAGTTAATAAGTTTTTCTTGTTTTCTTTATCTCTACAGACATAAATTTTCAAATTATTATAAATTATCTTAGTTATTACTTTAAAAGAAAATATAAATATTGTGGAAATCAAAATTTATCTTATAAATAATTTTTTTCTTTCCTTTTTTATGAAATTATAATATTTATTAATTTATCACTTATAATATTTTTTTTAATTTGTGTGAATAATAAATGATTCTATATTTATTTGTAAATTTACAATTAAATTACATTTTAATTATATAAATATAATTTAAAATATTAACTTTTGATTTTCTTAATTTATGTATAGAGATTTTATTAAATTATATTTTAATTTAAAGATATTTAATTACAATAATTTTTTAATAACAGATTAACATTTTATGTTGATTATAAATATCGATTAAGAATAATAAAAAAATGTATCCTAAAAGAGCATCAATGAACTAAAGGATTGTTATTAAATGTAATACATTATTTATTAATTTATTTCATTTTAAATCCATTTTGAGCAAATCGAAATATCTGTTAAAAATTTGTTACCCAATAAATCGACCAATACATTATTTAGGAAAAAATATTTTAAATTGAACACAAATATTTTTTAAAAAATGCTTTATACAAAATTTTTAGACTACAAAAATTTGCTACTGTCATTTATACGATTTGTTCAAAAATTTAGCAGTAAAACCAATTATATTCACAATAGCCACTCATTGCATTTTTTTTATTTTCATTGAACGATTATTTGAGATCACTAGTGCATAAGTTGCAGCTTTAAAAAGTTGCAACTCGTGAAATTCAATCAATTAAATTCTGTATAATAAGCATTACAAGTTGATGGTACGTTTGATGGGAATGTGTAAACATCGCTCTAATAAAATTGACACGCTGTAACAATTATTAGATACAATAGACAAAATCGAATACTCGATCAGCATGTATCATAAAGCACGTACCTTGGCTGTATTGCATGTGTGCAGTGATGCATGAACTTAATAATGGTCGTACTACATAATGAATCGCGCTTCTATGCACAGTGGTTAGGGGTTGTGTCGCTGGCGGTACTCTACAATATCATCTTTGTGATCGGAAGAGCTGTTTTCTGGGAATTGAACAACCTCACGCCAGGTTTATGGTGGACCATGGATTACGTCTGTGATTTCATTTACGTTCTAGACACCATTGTGCACGCGCACGAAGGTATGTACTACATATTGTTTCCAATTATATCTTTCGTCTTTTTATGTTAATTATAAATATCGATATAAAAGTAATAAAAATATATCCCAAAATTGTATAATTGAACTAAAAATATGCTATTAAATACATTTTCTATTAGTTTATTCTATTTTAAATCAATTTTGAATCAATTAAAATCTTTGTTTTATTGGGTTGAGTCATATATAATTTTTATTAAAAAAAATATTTTCGATTTAAGATATAATCAATACATTTTAATATAATTATAGTCATCATTTATCTGTAACTTATTTAATAAGCAAATTATCAATTTCTTTACCCTAATATTCTACTAGTTTATATTAAAAACATATTTAATAAATTTTCAAACACTAGTTATTATTAAAAAAAGGTTTTCATGTCACCCATTTTGAAACACTAGGAAAACATAACAGTTCGTTGAAGAAATATCGACTGACTAAGATAGACAAAGAATATTGTATCAATCAATCCATAAAATAGTTTTCATTATTTTTTCTCTTTGAAGCCATACATCATCATGAAGAAAAACAATATTTCCTTTCAAAGTAATGAGTATGATACACTTTCTAAATTTTTATCAAATTGCTAACAGATGTTCAAAGTTTGTAATAATAGTCTGGATGAAATTTAACAATTTAAAGTAAATAAAGCTCAGTGATTGTGTTATAATCACAACATATGTTTTGCATAAATATTGATTCAGGGATCGATTTACAAATATTTGGAAATACATTTCAAATTTTTCTTGAAACTGTATTATATAATTTTTACTAAAATAGTTTTCAATAAATGATATATACTGACTTATCTACAACTCTTATTATATATCTTTAACAAAAATCAATATATTCAAATAGAAGATTATATTTCAAACTCAGATAAACCAAGAGTTTGAAATATACATTTTTGATCAAAATTAGTTTTGAAAGGTCAAATACACAAAACAAATAGTTTACTATTTGAGTTGATATAGATCATTGCAATAACATTCTATACTATTATCGTTAAGGTATATTCGATTTCTTTCTTTGGGAAAAAGAATAAACGAATGTAGAAATATGAAATATACGCTACATGAATAGTAATCAGGAAACGAACTGGTTCACAAAACAGCTGATGCATGTAATTTAATAAAATCAAATCAATATGAATTATTTGATTACATCTAAATGAAATTATTATGAAAGATAGATATCAAATTTATTTTTAGAACAATCTTTAAATGAAGTTTTTATTTTAGGAATATATAGAATTATTTGAAAACAATATAACAAGATACAAAAAAATTAATTAAATACCGATTATAATATTATATTAACCCATCTACATATTAAACATATATATATATATATAGAGAGAGAGAGAGAGAGAGAATATATGCTTTAGTTATCTTAGAATCATATTTAAATCTAATTTCACTAGACATATTTTAAAATAAAACTATTATTTAATATTTCAAATAGAATGTTTTTTTAAAAATAATTTATATATATATATATATATATTCAATCTTCATATAAACACATTAAATATTTTTAACTAATTACAGTTTCTATTTTAATTACTAAAAAAGCACAAAATCGAACAAAACTCTATGAAATGCAGCGTTAAGTAATTAATATATTATGTACTCTCATAATTTTCATTACTATCAAGATTATTTGTACTGATAACAAAACATATACAAATAATTATACTTAATAATATATTGCAACTTTTAAATATGGTTTAATAAATTCATATATCATCAATGATATTCCTTCTTAGATAATTAAAAAAAAATAATACACAAAATACTATAAATATTAATTAAATGTCTAACTAAATAAATAATTTCGATAATTTTGAACTTTAAAAAAATTAGGTTAGATTTTTATGTTATTATAAAAGCACACAAAATATCAAAATTAAATTATTTGAATTTTTACACTTTACTTATTTTTAATATCAAAAATAATAATATTTTTACATAAGAATAAATGCATCAATTGAAATTTTCTTTAAAAGATAAATTATTATTTATTAGAAAAATTTAAATAAATTGATTTTTTATATAGAACAACAATAATTAAAATACAAGTTTGAAATAAATACAAAAATATATTCTCTAGTACCATAAATGAAACTTTGAAAAGTCTTCAATAGCAAAGATATAATTTGTTCTCAAACAAAACAACGTCATCTCCAATAAATTACACAAAACACCCTCGACAAATAATAAAAACTATAAAAATTACATTACAGCATAATAGACGCATAAAATAAACAATTGTAGTAGCCACCCACCGGTTTATCGGTTCAACATCGACATCTAACCTTACCGCAAACACTACGTCAATGTTTTCCAAGGTTGTCGGACATCGTTGAAGCCCATCCTTTGTTTGTTCAATTCTCCACGTATACAACCCCGCAAAACAGTCAGTAGAATTAAAACCAGTAACGTGAGAGAAATGACAACTCAGATAATCATACTCATTTTGTTTTACTCTCCCAGAACAATATTGTTCTTTGAATTGGTTAAAAGAAGCATGCAAAAACATACTAATGTTCAGTTTGTTTGTTTCAATTTTGTTGTCATTTAAGAACGTGGAATGGTTTGTTAATTGTCACTTGAAACAAGAAACCCCATATTAAAGTTCACTGTATGTTGTATAAAACTTATTAGGCTACATATTTATGTAGTGTTACTTGTATGAAAGCTTATTTCATTTCTTATACATAATAAAAAATATAATACAAATAAAAAAAATACAGATCCATAATAAAGAAAACAATTGTTTTTAATTAAATTTATGATACAATAATATACATACACACGCATATATACCTATATATATATATATATATATATATATATATATATATATATATGTATGTATGTATGTATTGAGAACTATTTACTTAACCCTTTAAACTAACACAAAATTCATTGAACTTCTATATGCGTCATACCAGTGGATTAAAGACGTTATTTGTAAAGTGAAGCTTTGAAACTAGAGCATTCCGAATGTTGTCATAAGGAAACATCATATCTTAATTGTAATAAAAGTAATATAACTAATTTCAAATGATTTTAATCTTGAATACAGTATTAATGTATATGAATATACACAAAATTTATTTGTTAATATAAAAAAGGACAAAATTTATTTTTTATAATAATAATAATAGCACACCTATTTATGGTTGCAAATTCTGTGGCAGAGATTCCAATTTTTGTTCAACATTTAGTACTTGAATTTAATTTAAATATTTAAATTAATTTTTAATTTGATTTATAACAACTTCAACTTAAGAAAACTATTTTATAAAATACTAAAATTTATACACTGTCCAAATTATTTTATCAACTTGTTTTGTCATTTTCCAATTTAAATTAGTCTTTAATCATTTTTTCACAGAAAAATTTAATATTATAATACAATTATTGTTATATATTGCCAAATTTGCAATTTATATATTTGTAAATAATTTTGAAACTAAATCCAAATTCAAAAATAAATTAACATATCTTCTTTAAAGAATTCTATAATATTTATAATTTAATTTAAATAAATATGATAATATTCAAGACATTTTTATTTATATTTAATAATTAAATTAGACAACTATTTAAAAAAATAACTAATAATGAATTACAATGACCATTTATAGAATGATTTTTTAAATATATAATATGTCATACTTCCAATATAAAATTTATATAAATATATGTTGTATTAAAATGTTATTTTTATATATAATTATATATTATTATTTTTCTAAAAAGTAACAAATAATTGAGTCGTAAAAATAATAATAAAATATTTAATAACTATTGAACTATTCACAACAATATTTAAATTATGATAAAAATGTGCATTTTTATTATTTTTCAACAAGCGCTTCATACATAAAACAATAACTTTGCAGAGAGTATAAATTCACTTAACAAAATTGTTTTTTATATAGATTGTTTCAATATAAAGTCACATATTTTCCTACTTTATAGCATAATTATGGTAATCGGATTAATAATAAATTCTGAAAAACATCAAGATATAAACTGTAAGAATTGAAAAATATAACATTGTTGATATTTATTATTTAAAATATTGATATATTTGAAAACAGATAAAAGTACTTCAAAAATCTTGCAATAGAAAATATTTTTTCGATTTTGCCTACAATAATATTCCAATAAATGTTTTACAAAGTTTAACAGTTTTTATATAGAAAAATATTTTTTTAATTTTTAATAATATTGAGAAAAAAATTCTAATTATGCATAACTAAGTAATTTTTTATTGAATACATCGTAGTAATAAATGTAGTTAATAAATTTTCGACATTATCACTATTTAATCAATTAATTGTTCCCTGTATACAAAACTTTAATTTGATTAGACTTGTAAAATGTACAGAATCCAATTATACTAAATTTATAATAAACATCAAATTTGTATAAACTAATGAAGTAATTACTCAAAACTTTAGGACACCTGCCCATTGTCCAACTTGTAGTCATTTAAATATTAAAATAATATTATTTGTCAGTAACTTTTTTTTATTTTTTTCAATTTCAGAAAATCATAACTTATAAAAAATTCAATTAAATATTTTTTATATTAAAATATATTTTTACTTTTCAGATAAGATAATATAATAAAAATATATTCTAATTATCTAAAAAAACGTATAATATAAAATTAAATTAAATATAAATATTAGTACTTCAAAATGGATCGTTTTAAAATGACAATTTTCTTATCAAGGCTTTTTAACAAAATAGTTCTAACATTAGTTTAATTCTTGAAAAATTTTATAGATATTTTTTTAAAAAAATACACTTTTCGTATTATTTTTTTTAATTTTCATGAGATGTCCAATCTGTAAGGATTTTAATATAAGAATAACTTGTTTTTCTATACTAACACTTTAATGATTAACATTTACATTAATTTTAAATGTAAATTTAAAATTAAAATCAATTTTAATTTTAAATTTGATTTTGAATACAACCATTATATTTATTTGATAATAACAATATTCCTATCTTATTAGTATCAAAGTATATTTAATTAATAACTATTTTTTCTATAAAAAAACTTATTAAAAAATAATGATTTTTATCATATTTTTTAAAAAATATAGAAAGTGTTTTACACAAATGAATTTAAACCCAACACCACAATAATTTAAAGTGTTCAATAATCACTTATTGATCACTTATTATTTATAATTATATAATCTATAATTATATCGGCTGATGCATTTCGATGGCGACGCCAACATCTTTCTGTCGATGATGGCGTCGCCATCGAAATGCATCAGCCGATGTAATTATAGATTATATAATTATAAATAATAAGTGAACAATAAGTGATTATTGAACACTTTAAATTATTGTGGTGTTGAGGTTAAAATTCATTTGTGTAAAGTGAATCAGCCACAGTTCCAAAACAATAAATATAGAAAGTGTATTGAATTTTTATTAATTTATTTAATTTTTCAAAGAATAATTAAAAAATAATTTACGATAAAATAATATTTTATTTTTAATAATTTTATTAATAATGATTTTTTATATGTTGCTTTCAACCAAACAACTTAATATAAAAATAAAGAGAATACGAGATCTTCACTAATGATAATAATTTCAGTATTCCATTTTATAAAACATTTTCATTATAAACGAAAAATGAGATTATTCAACGTTAACAATAAAACTCATTACCAATTTGTCACCAATCTAATCTACTGAAAATCAAATTATATACAGCTAAAAGTCTTATAGAACAGTTTGTTATATATTTCTCTGTCTCGATCAATTTTTATTTATCATTCGAGAAAACCATTTTAGTAATTAAAGATGAAAATAACTCAGTCTTTGAAACTTAATTTTATATCTTGTTCATCCGTGATCAGTTATTTTTATTACTCGACTATAAACTTTCCTAATAATCGATTTTAATGTAAAAATACGTTTTGTTATAATTATTACTTAATTTAAAAATAAAAGTTTATAAAAAAAATTCCGCACCTCTTGTCATTTTCATTATTAGTATTATTCCACTAATTAAAAAGTGTTGTAATATTTTTTGCATTTATCATGTTGAAATATAAAATTTGATTATTACTCATTTCTTTTGTTGTATAATATTTATTTATACCCATTACATAATACATCTGAAAAATTAGAATGGAAACATTGTTTTACTTTCATGTTTGATACTCAACGGTTTTAATAAACATGCTGTTAGTTTATCACGTTTATAGTACATGCATATATATATATATATATATATATATATATATATATATATATACATGCCTGTATATACTTACTGGAGCTTTTGTTTGCGACGTTTCACAACATACGCAAAGGATTAAGCGACATATAATGAGATATATTATTTTCAACAGCCATTAAGTACGGATGTACTTGACACGTTTCTTGCGCTCATAAGCTCAAGTGAAACTTTTGACAAGAAACTTGTGGCAATGTTTGTGAATAATAGTATAAATTGGAAGAATATTTCATTGAAAGTTTACTTCCTTTTGTGAATAATAAAAGTTATTAAAATTTATGAAAAAAATGAAAATCTATAGTTTAGAATTATGTTTTGGAAGTTAAAAAATGTACATAATTATTTTTATGATTATATCAAACATTTCATTACAAGTACTAAAATATGGAATTTTAATAGGTGGTACCCTTATATACAGGAATTTCTAACGTGGTCGAAAATATTTTTAATATATATATGAGGGATATACAAATACAACTATAAGTAAATTTTATATTAATTTTTTGTTAATTTGTTTTAATTTTATTTTCATTCTAATTAACTTTTACTATAATGAATACCATTTTATTTTAAGTGTGAACACCAGAAAGAAAAACAATTTCAAACTAATTTAAAAATTCATTAAATAATAAAACCCATAGTAATAATTAAAAATAGGAATTTAAGAACATTAATCATTTATTAATTGAAAATATTAATGAAAAAAATATTTTTTATTCTAATAATTTATGGCATTTTCAATATTGAGATCTGATTTCAACATCAGATCTTAACACATATTTAAAACAAATTAATGATTGAATAATATTTAAGTCATTAGCTGTTTATTCCTAAAATCAATTAAATATTACAATTAGTTTTTAAATTTTATACTACAAATATTTCCCTTTTTTCGATTTACTAATTTAATGTTATAAAATTATTTTTAATTATTTACATAAAATATTATATTTCAAAATTAAAATTTATTATTAGAAAAGAAATTGTTTTATGAATTATATATCAAAATTCAAAATATGAATATTTTCTTAAAAAATATAATATAAATGTTATCAACATTTATAAATAAAGTGAACAGGATAATAATAATCAAATAATATCAATTCAAAAGAGATTCTCATATTATGAAGTCGAATATTCTGTTATGTTTAAAAAAACGATTTTTTAAAATATTATGGCAATAAAACATAGACTTAAATGCCAAAATAAGAGGCCCTAAACAACACAAAGAAGTATGGAAAGATGCATATTAACAAAAACACGTAAATTCAAAAAAAAGGAACGAATAAATCAGGAAGAAAGCGTAAATTAAAAAAACTATACAACAATGAAAAGTTTAAAATGGAAATTGACTAGTCATATAACAACAAAAAATATAATCGATGAATAAGAGAAATTATTGTTTGGAAATTCAAAAATATAAAAAGCCCCAAAAGGGAACAGAGACATAAAAAGACATCCAAGTAGAATGGAACAGAAATGCATTGGATCTCTCGAAATAGAAAATTTTATTAATAGGAAGAACAAGAAACAATAGATAGAAAGAGACTGATGATGGGTAATGCATGCGTACATGTAATCTAATAAAAAAAATAATATGTAGTTTATTTATAAATATTTCTAAAATATTACACAAACTGCACGAAAAAAAGCTTTGATTCAATTTATAACACACAGTACTTTGAAAACCAGAAATATATACTCTTTATACACAAATTATAACACACTAAGTATATTTAATTCGCAAGCTTTTACATTAAACGAGTTTAACTACAATGAAATTATAATTTAAATAAAATATATTACTTATGCTGTACAATACACTACCTAGATAAATATACTACATTGTTACAATGTTGATATTTCATCCAGATTTTACTTAATACCCAAATATATAGTCTACAAAATTAATTTATTGTTACTGGTTCTTTTTAAAATAGCAATTTCACGTAATGTATGTACCAGTATATGTAATAAAAATGAATACAGTGCATATGTGCTTAAATATATATATATATATATATATATATATATATATATATATATATATATAAGCATTTATTTTAAACATAAATACGAATACATACTTTTAAGTACTAAAACTTGATTCCATGTACAGGAAATTATATATATATATATATATATATATATATATATATATATATATGTAATCAATTTAAACAAAATTATATTCATTTATTTGCTTAATCTTACTTAAACACAACTATTACTCAAAATTCAACTACTAATAATATAAATGTCAATAGAAATTCTTACTAAAAAATTCCCAAGTATTAGTGATGAGTATTCAAAATATTTTCCAAATAATATGAACAATAAGACTAATTTAAAATTTTCACAATACTTTTTCAATTTTTGATTTTTTTCAATTAAAAGTATTATACATCCTGATATAACAATTTATATTCTCTTGATTTACCACCTTTATGTTCTTTAAACTAAAGTTAAATATACTATTAACCCATATTTTAAACAGATTAACAAATTAGATACATCTCGTTAAAAAAATTAATTTATTATACGTGGGTATACATACGTGTAATTAAAATATAATCGTGTACTTAATCATTAAACATTTTTTTAAAAATTCAAGATTTCATATAGAAATAACCTATGTAAATATTTTAAAGCAGTCATATTTAAAAAAGGTAGAATTTTCCTCTAATTCACAAGTCATTTGTAACATTTATTAGAATGACAGAAAAAATTCAAGGTCATTTGTAACATTTATTAGAATGACAGAAACTAATACTGTATTGATTAAATGAATAAAAATATATGTAACCTTCATTTCTTCTATATATTAATTCTACCAACGTTTCATTATGATATTTTTTTTATAAAATTATTTCACTATAAACGTTTCTATTTTATTCTTATTTAACGATAGATTCACTTTATGATATATATATATATATATATATATATATATATATATATATATATGTATGTATGTATGTATGTATAAACATACAAAAATATCTGAGAGTCTCGAATTTTTCTTATTTCAGATATACTGAATCGAAACTAATATTAAAAGTTCATCTACCCAAAAGTTTCGTTTACTTTATACAACAAAACTAATAAAGTGCAATAAAACTAAGAAAATAACTGGCCACGTGGTGAACCTTAATCTGTACTTCTTTTCTATCAATGTCCTAGCAACATTGACACGGAGACAACTAATCTCCATCAGACTTGTGCATGTCAGTAGACATAAAGATTGCTTTATAAAAGATTGCCGGTCTTTAAACGTTTCTCTTTGCCACGTGTCGTAAATATTGCTGTTTTTCTTCTGTAAATAATACAGAGACATCTTTATAAATGATACCTGTGATCTGTGTACATTTTATCAGAAACTAATAACGGAAAAGTAGCGTATTTTATGTTTGTATACGTGTACTACTTTTAATATAATATTCGTTATCTTAAAATAAATACACAATGTCTCAACTACGCAATATACAATTTTATGAGTAGTCATAAACTGATATTGTATAAAAAATTTATATTAATTTTTATAAAATATTTTTCCTTTGATACACAGTACATATAAACGTCATAAAATAAAATATTAAATATTTTCTTAGGAAAATTTACTTAATCCATATCTAAGTACTTATATAATACATAAGGAATAAAAATAGTACTTTACTATAAAATTATTTTAAAACACAGAAATAAAAATATTTTAATTCAATATGATTTGAAAAATTAGTTTTTAAATCATATTATTTTTTTAACTAAAATTTTATTATTAATATTTTTTTATGAATAATACAAAGATTGTATTATATCAATTATAAAGAAATAAATTATTTTTAAAATTTATGAAATGTTTTATACCTGTTAAAAAAAATTTCATTCTAATTTTTTTATGGTAACTCCAATATTTTTTTAAAAAATAATACATTGTTTATTTCAATTTCTAGAAATGTTACTAATTATTTACTCCCATTAACTCACTTTAAATGTTATGAATTACCTAGAATTTCCCAGTTTAAAATTATATAACTTCATATAATATAACCCACAATTATTTAATTTAACATCTCAGATAGTCCAAGTTAACAATAGTTAATTTTGTTGAAAATTCTAAGAAATATGAATTATTAGTATCGTCATAATTATTTTTCATAATAAGTTTGAATGATATTAAAATTATTATAATTGATAACTATTAATTATAGTAATCAAACATCTCTCTAATCAATATTACTAAACGAAACTTTAGAACATTTTATTTAAACACATTTTTACTATTCTAAGAACGTAGACTAAACCAGCACGTTTTCACTATTGTTAACAAGATTGTATAGTACTCGTATAAGACGCTATGAAACAAACTCCTCGCTCGTCTAAAAGCGAAGGTCTGTATGTAGAACCATTTTCTAAAACAATGAGACATATCATTAATGAAATTGAATTTCTTACTTTAAAACATTTACAATCACTTAACTGATCGAATAAAAATAAGACTAAATTTGTATGCATGTATCAATAATTTATCAATACAATTAAAACCAGCATTTATTTTTTATAAATAGTATATAATAATTAATATTTATATTGAATAAAATGTAGAACTTTTTAAAAGACAGAGTAATTCATTAAATCGCATTATCAAATATAAAATAGTTTTAGATTTATAAAACAATAACAATTCTATATATACTACAACATATCAAAAAATACATGATTTTTACATCCAAAGTTACATTTTTTAACAAGTTTTATACAAAAAACATCATAATAACAATAATTCTCACATAAATATTCATATATTAGAACAGGTATTTAAACCCATTAGTTTATATTACAAAAATAAAAAAAAATTAATTTTATAATTTAACTTTTAATAATTTACCAATTTACATGTATGTATGTATATATATATATATATATATATATATATATATATATATATATATATATATTTAAGTATAATTATTTTTAAAAAATATCAATGCAATAAAATGAAGCTGCGACTTAGTGTAACTAAATTAAAGACTACAAGTTTACATAAACATATGCAAGCAATAGAACTATTATAACACAATGTAATAGATGTCTACTGGGAACACAATTCTAATTTGTCAGTTGATGGCGCCATTCTGACACCCTGTTGTTGACTACCAGCTTGCAGAATATTAAAGTTGTTAGTGTTGCAACGTGCCCTAGTTCTGTTCATTATATAGTTGTTTCTATATAAAACACTTAAAAAAAATAGTTTGATATTTATCTCCGTGAATAATAATCGTCTATTTTCCAAGACGTTTATTTTTTATAATAATCATTTCTTACAATAAAAAAAATCTTAATATAATACAGTGATGTGTATTAACTAGATTTTTAATATTATTTCAGTTGAATAGAATAAATTATTCAAGTTATATATTTCATTATAATTTCTAGGAATGGAATTAATTTATAGTACTAAATAAGTAATGAAATTTGACAAACTATTTTATTAGAAATTAGATGAAATGTACAAGGATATTTTCTTTCAATACACTTATAACTTTGTATGAGAGGGTATCAAGTTTCCCTTCTGTAATATTTTGTTACAATAATTCAATTACTTCTATCATTCTTTCTCAGTTAATCAATGTCTTAGTTAAATAGTATAAAATAAAACATTTTATTTCAATACTAAAGTATCAAATACAATGTGTTATGTTAAAATGAATTTTAAAAAAAAATATTTGGAAATAATTTTATTTTTATTATTCAGATATCCAATACTTGGACTTTAATATTTATCTTTCATGCATATATATATATATATATATATATATATATATATATATATTTATCTTTCATACATTTATAGTTGACATATTGTAGTTATTGAATGATAAATAAAACTAGATCCAAACATACATCATTCATCCCTTTATTGATTGAATTAAATTTCACAAATACGAAAACAAATAAAGAGAAACTATAAACCTGTATATTTTATCTTTTATGATTAAATCAGATGTGGATTACAAAAATTTATCAAAATGTCTTAAAAACAGTAATTTTTAAAGAATTAATTATTTACTGTTGTTATTTATTTTAATATTATTTTTATTCATATTAATGAGAAATACATAAAAATTTGTGGTTTGTAACTAAGAATCATTACAACGAAAATACTCATATTAATTTATTACATATGAATATATATATATATAGAGAGAGAGAGAGAGAGAGAGAGAGAACAAATAAAAATGACGACCAAGAGATAAAAGGAAACCAAGGAAAATACCTTATCAAAGATGGAGGAATGAAATTATAAATCATAGTGAAAGTGAGGGTTAAATAAGATTATCTACGGACAAAAAACAATAGAATAATTTTGGGAAAATATTTGAGAAGAGCCAGTAATATTCTATAAGGAGAGCAGAGGCTGATATAAGCTTTTATGAGAGAGAGAGAGAGAAATAACTAAAAAAAATGTAATATTTTATGTTTAATGTCATGTATACATTATTTCCTAAAATTAAGCAATGAAACACAAAAAATAAATTTTGATTATCATTTGACTTACAAAGTAAAATATTTCGTAAAAAAACATATTTAGTTTGTTAAAAAATTTAAAACATTTCGTATAGAATGAAAAACCACAAACTGCATTTAGAAATTACTTTAAGATTTGTAAAAATTCTACAATAGAATTATACAGCAAATATATTTTTTTTACGTCAAATACATTCGACTAAATATAATAATTATGAATAATTCCATTGTATATACAAAAGAAATGAAACGTAATATTTCACATACATAATATTCTAAGAAAATAATTACACAAGAATGAACAAACAAAACAACACATATTATAAAAAAAATAGTCCCATTATAGCCATATACCTAATTACACTAGACTAATTATTTTACATCAATATAAATAGGTAATTTTGTTTCACATGCTATGAAGTTATTATTTAATTATTTTTGAAATGAGTCAAAAAAATTAATAAATGAAGTCAATAATTATAAATATCTATAAACATATTGTCTCTGGCACTTTCCATCTCTACTTATATACATATATAAACATTATATATATATATATATATATATATATATATATATATATATATATATATATATAAAGATGAACACATTTTAATTTTTTCTAAATTTTAACATTTATTTTTCAATTTTGAAATATACATTCATATGTATTCACACATATATATATATATATATATATATATATATATATATAAAAGTGTGCGGTATGTAGATATATCTCAGTCATAAAGAATAATATTGTGCTTTTCATAAATGTAAAAAGCGTGTATTTAATGGATAAAAAACATTCACGGTGAATGAAAACATTTCATTGTTTGAAGAACATTTTTAAAGATTGTAAGTTACTCAATTTTTCGTTAAAAAGTAAAAGGTGTTTTTGAAACATAAATATTATATCTCATATCCCATTAACCATCGTCTTTCTGTCGTTATTTAAAGGAATATTTTTAATGGATTGATAATTTTAAATAAACTAAGAATTGTCATTCACTATTAAATTATTGTATAAACCTTTGATATTATAACTAATATTGTAGAAAATCTATTTTTACAACATTTTTACTTTTAAATTGCATATTATATATATATATATATATATATATATATATATATATATATATATATATATGTATGTATGTATGTATGTATGTATGATATATTATAAATATCTCACAAAAACATTTTTTTGAATCATAAATATTAAGTATGATTTTATGACAATATATAATAATGAGTCATCCAAATGTAACGCTTAGATTTGTGTTTAATTAAAAAGAAACATGTGTATAGGGTGGTATATAAGAAAAAATGTATATAGTTTCTTTTTATAAAACACAAATCTAGGGATCACATTTTGATGACTATATAATTTTCACATATAACATTAAAATCACAACTTTTTTATAACAAATACAAATATATTGTAGCAAATAAAATTATATACATATATATAAATAGAAAGAGAGAGAGAGAGGGAGAGTGAAAGAGAATTTAATTTATAATTATATTTTATTTTAATTAACCAATTGAATAAATAACTAAACTAAAATTCTATTTATTTTTATACTCGTCATAATATTAAATATTAATTTTGATCAGCATATTTCACCACAACTCAAATATTATCAAACAAAAGTTTAATTGTAAGTCTATAAACTTAGTAATCAATAAAAATAACAAACAATATAATCTTTCTACTTAAACTTTTCAATAAAATGCTGTTTACGAGTGACAGAGTAAATCAGAATGAGTAAAAGTACTAAACTTAAATGGACTGGAAAATTTGTTAAGCTATAGAATTTTTTCATTTAAATCTAGTAAACATAAAATCAATGATACAGTGAAATGTCTTTGCAATAAAGTACGTTAATTGAAATTGTATATTTTATTTACATAACTAATTTTATATGTATATATAAATATGGTATTTGCTTCCACTTTATCCTTTACAGTAAATTAATTTTTAAAATTTCATTAGTTTTAAAATATTGTAAAATTTCAAATAAAAATTATTTTATATTAACAAATTTAAGTTAAAATAATAGTCACTTTTATTTTAAAATCTATAACAATTTATTCACTAATTGAAGTTTAATTTACTTCTATTAAATTATTTTTGTTGTTAATTAAAATGTTTTTCTTATAATTTATCACATTTAATACAATTATTCTGAACTTAAATTAATTTATAACTATAAAATTTTATGCAAATTATCGTCATTCATATTTTCTTCAAAGAAGAGGCGGAATTTAGAACTGTTTTCTATTTTATATGATAAAAAAAGTTTACAAATGAACAAATCTAAAAGTTTTACAAGAATTTCATTATATTATCCGAAAACTTTTTTCTTCGTTCAAATATTTTTAAAACTTTAACCTTACTTTCCTCAACAGTATTACTCCAGTTGCGTGTAGGAACATTAGATATAAAATTATATATGTTTTGTTTTTAATACATTTACTTTATACTAAAAACAGTATTTTATTAACATTACATTCTGTATATATATATATATATATATATATATATATATATATATATATAATTATAAAATGTTATGTAAATAAATTTAATAAAATATTTGACTTATAAATTAAAATATAAATTATAAACTATTTCTGTTACAATGAAAAAAAGCAAGTATATTTATTAATCAAGTTATTTTTAAAGTTCACAAATATTTATTATACTTTCTGAAATGTTTAAAACGTTTTTTATTTACAACTTAATAACTGATAATATATTTTTTTAATAATACGTTAAAACTTAGTCGATACAAAATTATTAATAACAACGAATTTAATAAAAAATAAAATTAATGAAAATGTTATTTCAATATTTCAAACAAAGCATCAAACATACACACATATACATTATATATAGAAATTGTCTATTCTATAATTACTTTATAATTAAATTTTTAATAATATATTTTTTAAAACAACAAAACATTTCAAAATTTTAATAAAACCAATTTATTTATAAACGTACATTTAAATTGTAAACCTTTTTGTATCATTTATAATGGTAATATTTTTGAAATTGGTCTTTTGGCATTTATTTTTGTTGTACTGTATGTATATATATATATATATATATATATATATATATATATATATATATATATATATATATTGTTAGTAAACTTATGTCTACTATAACATTATAAATGTTTATTTTTATATCTCACATTTACAATTCAATGTTTTTGAAACAGTAATGAAGTTCACTAGTCTTTTATTGTATGATCAACCAACTGTAAAGCTTACTTTTCACTACGATTCATAAATCTGAACCTGTCTGATTGCACAATACTACTTTGTTTTTTTACATATTTCTACTATAAAAACTAACTTAACTGATTACATACTCAAATACATTTATTTTTCAAATAAAAATCATATATTTAATATATATATATATATATATATATATATATATATATATATATATATATATATATATATATATATATATATATATATATATATATATATATATATATATATATAATATATATATATATATATATATATATATATATATATATATAGTGTGAGAGAGATTGAAATAAATAGATAAATATATTTATTTATATTAGGTTGGCAAGTATCTCCCTTCCGCGCTTTTTTTTTTTTTTTTTTTAAATTGCGAAATTATATATGATTATTTAATATCAATAAAAAACTCATGACTGTATTTTTAGTTATTAGTTTATTTTATCAACTATTATACCAGATATACATCTTTATATTAAAAATAAATCTCGTCCATTTTATTTTTTCTGGTTTGATATGAATTTCTTAAATTAGTAACTACAAATTTCATGTCAAGCCGACTTCTTACTTTTAAAACATTAGTTTCGAAATGAATATTAATGTCGCCATTAATATTCATTTTCATAAACCCTTACGTGTTAGTAAAGTTCAAGGGACGCTCAATTATCATGTTATACAAGTTGAAAATATTGTTGAATCCGTTAATAACTTTAACGATTACTATGCAGGTAATAGCTTATTAAATATGTCATGTACTGAATTTACATTAGGATTAAACTAGTATAGAATATACCATACATCAATTGAAAATTATAACGTGTTTAAAATATGAAAGTGCATTTTTGATTTGTAAATATTCTATTTTTAATTTATAATTTAAAACTGAAATATATTTATATTTTCTATAAATGTTATTATCACAACGGTTTAAAAATATTTTTATTTTTGCAGTAGCTGATATTTTGATTTTTATGTTATAAAAAAGTATATGTATTTTTTAACAAAAATAAATCTTTGTACTAACTTACACAAAATAAATACTTGTTCTCTTTTTCACTATCATCATTTACAAAAAATACCCACAACAATATAAATAATGGTTTCTGAGAGACTACAATTCGTATCTCGCTGACCAAATAGTTCTCTAGTGTTCAATTTTCTTAAATGTATGTTAGTCTCGAAACATACATTGAGAGATTTTACAACAATTTTGTTTCCAAATAATTTATATGATTTTTTTTAAATCACCACTTAAAAAGTGACATCATATAGATTATTCTCAAGTTGTATTAACTATATAAATCTACAATAGGATTTTAGCAAACATTTAAATAAAATTTATCGATGCTATTACTACTCTATTTTCAAATATTTTAAAGAGAAATTTTATTAAATTCAGTTTTTTTTTAAATTTGTGAAAAAATACATTTACTAAAAATGACGAAATATTTATTATTTTCAATTTTTATATATTTTTCGTACTTAACTAGAAAATATTTTTCGATAAAAAATACTGATTGATGTTCCTGTATTTAAAATTCTAAAGTTAAAATTTAGATCTAATGTAATTTTAGATCCTTATCTCTTTTTCTTAAATAATAGAATTATTAACTGTTAATTAATTTATTGTAATTTTCTACTGACCATTGTATCATTTTTTTACTTCTATTATTTTAAATACTAATTCAAAAATTCTTGCATTTTATTAAAAAAAATTGTACAAATTATAATTTATTATTATACGATTTATATATATATATATATATATATATATATATATATATAATCTGTTATTATTTTTTTAGTATTACAAATTTATAAACAAATTAAATTTTTAAATTTGATTTTTAAAAAAAAAACCATGTGGAATTTTAGTAATAAAAATATAATTTCAGGTTATTTGGAACAAGGACTTCTCGTTACCGATTCACGTTTATTACGTGCACATTATATGCAAAAGAAAAGATGGCGAACAGATCTTTTATCACTTTTACCAACAGACCTCGCTTATTGTTGGTGGTCGCCGTTCGAATGTCACATAACTGTTCCATGTCCTGTCATTGTTCGTACCAACCGTCTCTTCCGAATGCCCCGTATGTGGGAGTGGTTCGAGAGAACTGAAACAGCTACAGGATATCCGAACGCATTTCGAATCTGCAAGGTCGTTCTCGCCATCCTAGTATTAATTCACTGGAACGCGTGCCTGTATTTCGCTATTAGCTATGCCGTAGGATTTGGTACGGACAATTGGGTATATAATCTCAACGGTCCTCGTAATTCATCTCTGGCGAGGCAATATATTTATAGCTTCTATTGGTCGACGTTGACCTTAACAACTATTGGTGAAACTCCACAACCAGAAAACGATGCAGAATACCTATTTGTTGTCGCAGATTTTCTCGCCGGTGTACTTATATTTGCTACCATTGTCGGGAACATAGGTTCGATGATTTCGAATATGAACGTTGCACGCGTCGATTTCCAAAATCGTATGGATGGTGTCAAACAATATATGGCTTTTAGAAAAGTAGGTAGAGAATTAGAAGAAAGAGTTATAAGATGGTTCGCGTACACGTGGTCTCAGAGTGGTGCTTTAGACGAAGAAAGAGTTTTAGCCGCTCTACCAGAAAAACTGAAAGCAGAAATTGCTATACGTGTGCATTTAGACACTCTACGACAAGTGCGTATATTTCAAGACTGCGAACCAGGACTCCTTGAAGCGTTAGTGTTAAAGTTACGTCTACAAGTGTTTTCGCCCGGTGATTATATTTGTCGAAAGGGTGATGTCGGTAAAGAATTATATATTGTGAAACGTGGTCGTCTTCAAGTTGTTGCTGACGACGGAACGACAGTATTCGCGACACTTGGTGCTGGTTCTGTGTTCGGTGAAGTGAGTGTTTTAGATATTGTAGGTAATCGTACTGGTAATCGAAGAACTGCTAATGTGAGATCGTTAGGATATTCGGATCTTTTCTGTCTCGCTAAAGATGATCTTTGGGTAGCATTAGCTGATTATCCCGATGCGCGGGCTTCGTTGACGGAAATTGGTTGTCAGATGCTGCGTAAAGATGGACTTTTAGACGAGGACGTATTTAAAAATGCACAAGCTGTTCAAGAATCGCTAAATGATAGTGTAGCAAGACTTCAATCTACAGTCAATAGTTTACATACACGACTAGCGAGACTTCTAGCTGAGTATGCAGCAAGTCAAGCGAAGATTAAACAACGTTTGGCGAAAATTGAAACAAGGTATGTGATTTATAATTCATTATATGTTTAATAACATTTTCCTCATTTATATCTGATAAATTAATTTTAGTATTTTTTTTAAAAAAACACATTTTTAATTTTAATATTATTAAATATAGCACACAAAAAAATAACTAAAAATTTATTTTTCATCAAAAAATAAATATTATTTGCTATTGCTTAATATATAAAAAAAATTAGTATTTATTATAATCTCATCTTATGTATTTAATATAACTTAATCACTGATATATGAATTTAATAAATCTATCTATTATATAGTTTATAGAACTACATATTCTCAAATTTTGTTTGCATTCGCAGTAAAGTTCCTATTATTCATATCCATGTCATTAAAGTTTTTACTATACTATAATACAAACATTTTCTGTAAGAGATAAATTTGAAAATCTTACGAAGCACAATAAAAAATTACATCGCTTTCTCTATAATACTCTAGAGCAGTGTTTTATAAGCATAAACTAGCATTTTCACTTAGAATTTTTTGTAAATATGAAAATTGTCTAGTTTGAAAATGTTTCCAATTTAACAAGCAATAGTGACATTGCGACGGATGCATAACAAGAAACTCAGATTATTATAACTGATGAATTTTTTTACCACTTCCTATAATTTGTGTAATATATTTCGTTCTAATATACTGATTTTAACTTTTCGTTTTATATCTAGATCTAGCCAAAATAATATTATTTACAATTTATCGAAATTTATTTCAAACGTTAATCTAGTACAATTCTCTAAGCCAGTACTATTTTTTAAAAATCATTAAATTTAAATTTGTCACACTGTTTTAATTTCAAATATATATATATATATATATATATATATTTAAAAAAGTGTTAAATATTACTCAAAATAATTTTATCTAATCTTGTCTTTTCGTTTATTTATTATGTTATTTGCATAACAATTAAATATGTTATAAACATAATTCAAACATGTATCAATTTAAAAATGTATATTTTATTAACTAATTAATTTTAATTTCAGCGACGACTAATTAGTGCGAAAAAGTAAGTGTGTAGAGTATTGAAAAGATCACTTTTCAAACTTTGAATGGTACAAGCACATCGCACATAATCAATAATACAAATTGAACTAATTAAATGCAAATGTCTATCAACACATCACATTAATTTGTTTCTAGTTAATGAAGATGTCGCTCATGTTTTATAATTAAATTCAAAATCAATTAATACTATTGAACTCAATTTGTAGAAACATACTTTTATCAAATATATTTAGTGAATTTAAATTGAATCTGAAATTACAACAATCGTTAAAATTTAGTAATCCAATATACATAATATTTAATTAAATAAAATTCAGATAATTCACAAATTCTAATTATTAAGAAATAATAAATTACACACATTTGGATTTTAATCCTAGGTACTAACATTTTTACAAAAATTTTATTATTATCTAATTACAAGTATTCTTTTTTATTTGCATATTTACAAATTTTATTATATATATATAAATATTTTACATTTAAATAAAAAACAAATATGCATATACACACTATACATTCTTCGTAAAAATAATTCTTTTGAATTTCTGATATAGTGTAATATATTACTCGTAAAATTCTGCACAAAAGATACTGAGTTACTAAATATTGAAAATATGAATAATGAGATTGCGAAAATCAATAGTAATTCATCATTCGAACATATGCGCATTATATAACGTTTGTAAAATAATACAAGTAGGATATATTTGGTACATGTAGTTTAATTTCGATTTATGTTTAAGTATACTACATTATCTGGTATTAAGTACTAAATATGAATTTGTTTCATACATTATTGTTTACAATTCTAATAAAATAATAATATTTCATTACAAATCTAATTAAACTATTTAATACACCGTTACTGAATAAATAAAAAAATATTAATTTATTCAATGTATCGTTGTCGATGTTTTTCTTACATTATTTATCAACAAATTAATATCCATCTCTGACAGTTACCACTAGAAAAATATTAATAAATGATCAAAATCTGAAGCTCAGTTAAATGAAGTAAAATATAAAATATTTTTTATTAAATATTATATCTAAGAATATAAATATAACTAATATCAATATGTTTGAAATTTTATAAATATCCTTCTTATAAACATAAATATTTTTACTAAAAATGAACTTTAAATTTAATCCAATTAAAATTTTTGATATCTATAATTGAGATTTTATAATAAAAAATATATTTTACGTAATTAGTTTTCTCTTTTAAGTAGTACATTTTGATATAATTTATATTTTTTTGAATTTTTCTTCTTTCTATTTAAAACAAAAAAAATTGAAAAATTTTATATATCACAACTTACGTTTTTACCAAAAAATATTTTTTACAATTCGGTAAATTTGACCATTTAGTACGTTTCTTGGACGTATAGTACTGATGAATTAACATCAGTTTTACTCTGATGCCTTTGGCGCCATAGCAATGGCGCCAAATTTGTGCATGTAGTCGCTGGAAGCGACGACATATAACCATCAAAAATAGACATTATTTACGGAAACAAACTTAGTTAAAAAAATTCTATAAAAATATATGTTATAGTAAATTTATTTCTCTTTCAAATGACGTGCAAAAATTGAAAATCGAACTAGTCAATCTGAAGATATTTTCAAAATCTTGACAATGTATATTCTGTAGAACTTGAACCAAGCTCAATAAAACGTTATTTACGCAAGTTTTAGGCGCCAGCTATAATTTCTAATGCTGAAACATGTTCCTACAGAACGTCAGCAACACGATTCTAGCAAAAATTCGTAAAAAAAATTTTTGAAAATTTTTACCAAAAATTTAAGGTATACCCCTTATGTTTTTTGCCAAAAAATAAATTTTGCAATTTGGAATTTTTTTCCATGTAGCACGATTACTAGGACCTATAGTAGTCATGAATCAACATTGGTTTCGCGCTAATGCTTTTAGCGCCATAACAATAGAGCTTAATGTGTGTATGTAGTCGATAGAGGCGACATCATACAACCGTCAAAAATAAATATTATTTACGACGACAAACGTAGTTAAAAAAATTCACAAAAAATGTATATTATAGGACATTTATTTCTCTTTTGAATGAAGTGCAAATATTGAAAATCTAACTAGCCATTTCAAAGATATTCGCAAAATGTCGACAACGTGTATTCCTTAGAGCTTGAACTGAGCTTGATAAAACGTCATTTACACGAGTTTTAGGCGCCGGTGCCAATTTCTAATACTCAAACGTATGCCTACAGAACATCAACAAAATAATTTCAACAAACAATCGTAAAAAAAAATTTTGAAATTTTTTACCAAAAATTTAAGGTATACCCCTTATGTTTTTTGCCAAAAAATAAATTTTGCAATTTGGAATTTTTTTCATGTAGCACGATTACTAGGACCTATAGTAGTCACGAATCAACATTGGTTTCGCACTAATACCTTTAGCGCCATAGCAATAGAGCTTAATGTTTGCATGTAGTCGCTGGAGGTGACGACATATAACCGTCAAAAATAGACATTATTTACGGCAACAAACGTAATTTCAAAAATAAAATAAAACTATATGATAGGAAATTTAATTCTCTTTTAAATGACGTTTAAAAATTAAAAATCTGACTAGGCAATCCGAAGATATTCGCAAAATGTCGACGACGTGTGTTCTATAGAGCTTAAACTGAGTTTGATAAAACGTCATTTGCACGAGTTTTAGGTGCTGGCGCCAATTTCTAATGCTCAAACGTGTGCCTATAAAACGTTAGCAACACAATTTCGACAAACAATCGTAAAAAAAAATTTTGACATTTTTTACCAAAAATTTAAGGTATACCCCTTATGTTTTTTTGCCAAAAAAAAATTTTGTAATTCGGCATTTTTTTCATGTAGCACGATTATTAGGACCTATAGTAGTCACGAATCAACATTGGTTTCGCACTGATTCCTTCAACGCCTTAGCAATAGTACTTAATGTATGCATATAGTCGTTGGAGGTAACGACATATAACATCAAAAATAAATATTATTTACGATGACAAATGTAGTTAAAAAATTCGAAAAAATATATATTATAGTAAATTTATTTTTCTTTGACGTGCAAAAACTAAAAATCTAACAAACCATTTCAAAGATATTTGTGAAATGTCGACGACGTGTATTCTATAGAGTTTGAACTGAGCTTGACAAAACGTCATTTGCACGAGTTTTAGACGCCGGCGCCAATTTCTAACGCTCGAACGTGTGTAAATTTAAGAATATTTTAATATCTTTTATCCTTTTTTCTGTTTACTTTCAATTAAAACGAACTACACATATTTAAGAGCCCAACTTATTTTTTATAGAATTATATATATATATACACATACATATAAACCAAATATTTTTTAAGTATAAATAACGACACTACGGTGATAAAAAAATATAGGTCAGTGCCTCTTAAAGAACACATTTATTGATTTTGATATTAAACTTCAAACTCAACTTTTCATTTCAAATAAATCGTTGAGTAATTTAATTTACGAAAAATAGTATATTTTTGGTGCCAATGGAAAAAAGCCATTAATATTCCATATTTCAATATAACATTATTTATTTTTATTTTACATATTACTTCCACTAAAAATATATTACACTTCTTCAAAAGTTTGTTGCTTGAAATTCTTATCAGCTTCGACACAGATCCGAAATTGTGAAAAAGCTCTTTGTAACTTACTTGCATTACAAGAAATATATATATTAAAAATGTCATAAAATATGATACTTTCTTTCAAACGTATTTTATGTAAACATAGATTTGTAAATACAATTCAACATTTTTTAATAATACGAATATTTTTTATTCAATAGTAATATTAAAACGTCAATCTTTTTGAATTTGAATTTCTAAAATTGGCATCTACCACAAATTAAATATATATATATATAGAAATAAAAAAATGTATGCTTTTTGAATAGAATTTAAAAATTACATTTTTTTATAAAAACAATATAAATTTATTACTATTTTCGAAAGAACATTTATTTTTACTTTTATTCAATCCTTACATTTACATGAATTCTTAATTACATTAATGCTGAAATAGTTCATTGATAATTATTTTTTATAAAAAAAGTATTTTTTTTAATTGAAAGCAACAATTTTGTTTATTAATCATAATTTTCAATAATGAATATATCTACTATTTAAGTATATATATATATATATATATATATATATATATATATATATATATATATAAGAAATGAGAAAATAAAAGAAAAGAAAAGAAAATACATTAATTACACAATTTAAAATCCATAAACTAATTTATTTTAATACTTAAATAATAATAAAAAATGTGGTAAAATAAATTCCTAAATACACTAAAGATCATTTTTATTTTATTTAACAATAATATAATTAAAATTTCCTTCCAAAATTGCTTAATATGAACAATAAATTAAATTAGAAATCACACACACACAGAGAGACAGATATATATATATATATATATATAAAGTATATGCATATGTGTAAACAACACCTAGCAAAATTTATTTGCAGACGAGTTCAAATCACACTGATTTTTAAAATTTTTATTTTTTATGTATACCGAAACTTGCTATAAACTGAAACGTTGTTATTTGAAAAGAAGAAATCAATAAAACAAAATTGTTTCTATCAGAATGCTGCTTCGTTAAATAGTCCTCTGTGTAAAGATCTCAAGAAGAGATAGTGTGATGACATAACGTCCAGTATGTTGAATACGACAGAACTTTTGTTGCAGATACGTAATCTTAGCAAAAGGGAATGTGTAACTATTTTCAACATAGAGAAAGTCAATTCTACGCTTCGTCAAAATGGCTTTAGAGTTTACTTTTCATTTCTCATTTCTTTCTAACTCACTTTCTTACACACACACACACATATATATATATACATACAAAAAACATATCGTGTATAATAAATTAATAATTAAAGAATAAAAAAAAATCAACATACAATTATTGTATTTCACAGTATGTAATTATTTTGATTTCAAGCTACAGCCATTAAGAAAACATTACTTGCACATATAAATAAATTATTAAATATTCTACAACTTTAAAAAAATTCAAAATATTCTGCAAAGATGTCTGCAGTTATCATCTACACGACCTCATTATTTACACTTTCGAATATTTTTATTTTCCTTGTATGTGCAGTACGTTCGCTGAAGAAATACGAAACGAAGCGTTCAGTGCACAATTTTGTTAGTTCATTTCTCATATTAAAACGAACGAGTACATCGTTATGTAAGTTTTTATACAGAAAATCAAATTAAAAAAGAAAATGTTGATAAAACTTTTAAAACAAAAATATGACCTAATATCTATATAGATTTTTTTGACATACATATACGATTTAATGTGTTTCACTTAACTGGAACATTAATGTACAGTTGAATAAATAAATAGAATTATAATATTGGCTGTTCTATCTTTAATGTTAATTGTTTGTAACTTCAAGTAGATGTCATTTCACAGCTACAGTTATAATCAACTGACATAAAAGCCATTTATTGACTTATTTAATAGAAGCACGTTTTATTCGAAGAAGTAGTACAATATAAAATTTTATATATATGTTACGATCCATTACAATATATAAACAGTACATAGTACATTTTATATATTTAATGTCGTACGTGTTTTAAAAATAAAAAAGTTACTAGTGGAACAAAAATAAAAACATTTATGAAAAAATATATAAGTAGAATAAAAATGAATAAGTGGATCAAGATAATGTAAATAGACAATTTTATAAACATTTTTTTAAATTTTAAATGAGATTTATTTCAATAAAATAATAATTACTTAATATTTATTGAACTCTAATGATAATTTAATCCAATTTTAAAATAGTATGAATATTTATTTGTTGTTTTGGAATTGTGGCTGATTCACTTTACACAAATGAATTTTAACCCCAACATCTCAATAATTTAAAGTGTTCAATAATCACTTATTATTCACTTATTATTTATAATTATATAATCTATAATTATATCGGCTGATGCATTTTCGATGACGACGCCATCATCATCAGAGCCTTTCTGTTAAAATCTAGACTAATTTTTTATATACACATATACTAATTTGTATTTTGTGTCCTTATTCAATCCATCTACAACTAGGGGTTGAATCTTTCTTTTCATTTCGTCATCTGGTCTGCAAGCATGAAGTGTTTTCGGTTATTTATTGTTTTTTGCAACATATTCTTTTTCATAGCTTTGTGACCTTTTTTGATGACCTAAATTGGCTTATTTATTACTTGTGACGGTAATCGAAAATTTTTAACGATTTGTGAGGTCTGTTCTAGATAAATTGAATATCTGCATGCGTTAGTTTTATGATTGAATTTTTTTTAATTTAAATTGGGTGGTGTTGAGGTTAAAATTCATGAATATTTAGTTAAATATTTCAAGAAAATGCAACATATTTGAAACTAATAATACATACAAATGTAATACAACTTTAAATACACTTATTGATCCCTAAGTCTATTGTGAAATATCAATTTTGTTGTCTAAAAAGAAACTGATCAAACCTAAAATCATTTATTGAGTTTATTAAAATTGAGAATTTTATAAATTAATTAATGATTGAAAATAAAAGAAGACTTTTTTATAAAACTGTTATGTATAAAAGAAATACTTAAAAAATCAAATCCAACAAACATATTTACAAGTATAATTTTAATTTAATGTTTTTAGTACTAATAATATGATATTACTATTTATAGATAAAAAAATACATACGAAATAACATTTTTTTATAAATAAATAATGTATAGTATTAATTATTATTTTAAATTAATGAATTATGAGTAATTAAAAAATACGAAATAAACAATTAAATGATCTAATAAATAAATTTTAATATTCTTAAATATACAACTGTTTGCTAAAATAAAATTCTTTAAAAAAGAAAAATATATCATTCTTATAAATAACCTTTTTAATAAATAATAAGCAATAAAACACATGCACACAGCAAGATATTTATTCAACTTCTATGAAATAATCTTATGAAAAATTCACAAGTGTACTTTGCATATAATAACATTCTATATTTCTTTATAGTCAATTTTTAAAAATAATTTTTGCACAATTCGATAATTATATTCAATTCTATTCACATCTATTTTGCATATCGATTCGCTTCACTAAACTTTGACATCAATTCAGATTTCATCTCCGATTCTTTAAATACATATATATTCAAAGCACAATTTGCACAGCGAAAATAAGTTCAATCAGATCAAGTTAAAAATATTATAATAATTATTTATTTTATGATTTAATCAAATATTATTTTAAAGCAAACTTTTTCAAATATCACGTCTTTCATGACCTTATTACATATATATATATATATATATATATATATATATATATATATATATATATATATATATGTGTGTGTGTGTGTGTGTGTGTCTATATATATATATATATATATATATATATATATATATATATATATAATAATTATGTAAATAGGTGTGTATGTAATCGAATTTATATACAATGCACATCTGCACATCACCCCAACAAAATCAATAATCCAAATATAATATTCCACAGCGAGATATGAATTTATCACTTTCGCGTAATAATAATAATATACCTGCACATTGAAAGCGCAAAATCGACAGGAAAATCAAATCCCATAAATCTGTATATATATTTTTCACACGAAGCAAACACGTCACACATACGTCTCTCAACATCAGTAATTCGTTTGGATTTTTTTCAGTTCAGGGTACGATGACTCCGATGCCGATGGATGCGGTATATCGGGGGACAGGAACACGACGCCCGAGGGATCGACACTGCCTAACTTGGCGCCGGACGCAACAGAGACGCGGAGGAGGATATGTCGTTCGTTACAAGGCCGACGGCGTGCATCAACGGCTACATGTTCTCGCCACAAAACGTTTTAGTATAACGAAATTAAACCAGGTTGTCATTTGACCTTGAATTTTTAACATATACACTGCCGTTCGTTACACGAATAAACAACTAGATGTTTTGTTATCAAGTAATAGGATGTGCGAGAGAGTTTAGTGTAAATTAAAAATTATAAATTCGTTTTATATGTTTGACCAACATTGTAAATTTAAATTAAAATTTCAGATCACTAACAAACATCAAACAACACAAAATGTATATTCAAAATGAAAAAAATATTTTAAAGCCACAATAAATAATATTTTTTTTTCCTTTCGTTTCTTGCTCCAGTTATTTATAAATCTTATTTCTTATATCTTTTTTCTATAAAATCTAATTTACTTTATTACTCAAATTAACCCAAATTATATAATTCTAAAAAATTCTAACGTAAAAAAGTCATAAATATTATAGTAGCTGTTTTTTTAAGCTTGATATAATTTTAAATTGAATCCCTATCGAAAGTTATATCTAACCTAAAAAAACGTTCTTTATATATACATATGTGTGTATGCATATATAAAGGTATGATAAAGATTTTTTAGATTAGATAGAACTTTCGATAAGGATTCAATTTAAAATTCTATCACGCTTAAAAAACATCGATATAAATATATATTTGTATATGTGGGGATGTATAGGTGTGTGGGTGTGTATGTGTGTGTTTGTGTGTATATGAAGAGAAAACCGCCAATGGACAAAAAATTACTGAATCCTTATTTTTGATTCGAAACTCAAAAATAATAAATTGCAAAGAAGAAACTCATGAATAGATGAAACAGAGACAGAAAAAATACGTTAGAATGAATTGTAGGAAAAAGATATTGAATCACTTGAAGTGGAAAGTTTTGGAGAAAGGCCTTCATAGAGACAAAAGGCTGATGACACACACACACACACACACACACACACACACACACACACACATATATCTATATATATATATATATATATATATATATATATATATATATATATATATATATATATATAAATCAGCAATAACCTCTTTCTATCCACTGCTAAATGAAAGTCTGACCCAAACCATTCCAATTTCATCATACCAATGTCTTTCTATTTGATTCCAAATAGACAAAATTTCTTATATTTCTATCCAATTAATTCACAATATCTATTCATGAATTTTTCTTCCTGGGCATTTTCATACGCATATTTTCAGATTCCCAATTATATATATATACTTAATTTTCGTTTTTGTTTAAAATATATTTTAAACATTTAATTTCATCCAAAATTCATATTTTAAATTTAAAAAAATTACACATATGCAAATATTTTTCATGTTCAAAAATTATTTATTTACATAAATATTATCATTTTTAGTGCATAAAAATATTTAATATTGCTATATATTTTTATTAAAATACACTGATCACTTTTCAAATAAACTATAAAAATGTATAACATATAAAATTCAAAGTCAAAGAACTTATTTGGACTGAGTAAAATAAATAAATTGACAAATAACTCCCATATCGATAAATTTTATATCAAACATCATTTTTTATACCATCATTTCATAGCAGCTATTTACAAAATGTAGCCTGTAGGCTACTCGTAACTCATAGATATCTGTTATGTAGTTTCCATCCTACTGCCTATTTTTTATTTTACTGTATTAATAAAACGTATTTACTTTTTCAATTAAAATAAACTATTATTTAATATAAAAATTATAATTTTTTAGAATACTTTTATTGGTTGTGTTGTTATTTTTTTGAAATTTTACATCATGCATTTTTTCAATATATATATATATATATATATATATATATATATATATATATATATAAATGAAGTAGATAAACTTTATACAGTTTATTAAAATACATAAAAAAGTAATAAATAAACAAATTAAATGGTTTTTGAAAAAATGATAAAACAAACTTTCATAATTTCAATAATTAAATTCGTTTCTTTATGACACTCTTTCGCATATTTCTACACTTGATTAAACATTGAATTCAATTCAGATTTCGTCTGACGTGGCAGTTTAGAAACAAATTCAAAAGCTCACGATCATAATTGACAGTATTTTAAACAACAAGGTTAAGGGTATAACGGTTGTGCTTTCAGTTTATTTCAATATTACTTTTTTTCATGAACTCAATATTACAACAAAAAATTAAAAGTATATCTATATATATTGTATTGATTAACTTATATTTTACAGAAAGAAGTCGTTTTATATATATATATATATATATATATATATATATATATATATATATATATATATATATATATATGAAATATGTATGAGAATTTTTTTATAAAAAATTCCGTAATATTAACGAATATTATTTACATATTTTAGTACTATAGTATTTACAAAATTAGAAAATAAAACACGTAATTATAAAAAATTTAAAATTAGTTATAAAATAACAGATTTTGCTAAAAAAAATATTAAGTTATTTAAAAATATTTCTTTCTTATAAAAAAATAAAATTTTATATAAACAAACACAAATCTCTATAATAATGTAAACATTTTATAATTCTACCTTAATATATTTTTAATTAATATATGTAGTTATTGATATATATATATATATATATATATATATATATATATATATATATATATATATATATATATATATATATATATATAATACTAAATGAAGCTAAGTATACAATTTATATTTTATTTTAATATTACGTTATTTATAAAAAATAACATGTTATTACTTTGATTCATTAATTAATTATTTCTCAAATTATCAGAGCATAAAATATGTCTGTAATTAATTTTTATTTTAGTATTATTTATTTTTTGTAATAAATGATTCTTTAAATAGCATGTATTTAAAATATTCATATTAAAATAAATTTCAAATAATTTATACAAAATTTTATATGAAATCTGATCGATCTTTTACACAATTTTTAAATAGACTACCGGTTTGATGATTAATTAAAATTGAACGAAATATGTCAATTATCGTATAGAAAATGACAAGTTATTATTATAAAGAATATATTGGATTTTTTTACATTTTCGGACATAAAATAATTGCTTCTATAATTTAATCAGTCTTTCGAATCAGTACTACCATAGAACTTTTTTATAATATAATTAGTAAACAAAACAAACAAAAATGTTTAATTATTTACACTAATCAGTTGAATTAATATAATAAATCATATTTAATTTTTATTAAGTAGTATGAAAACATTTATCACTTAATTAGTTATTTTTACTAACATTTTATTATTAAAAAATATATAACTACTTATTTGATAACTCGAGCATATTTTCTTATAATTAATAATAATATTATCTTTAGAAAAAAATTAAAAGTATAATTTTAGAATCTATTATTAATTACCACTACTTAAATATAAATATAATTTGTATTAAATATTCTATTTTTATTAAATAAGTGTAACATCACTGACGATAACATTCTATTATATGTCAAATTTAATATTTTTTTGTAATTAGCATTAATTTTTTTATTCTCTCTCTCTCTCTCTCTTTATATATATATATATATATATATATATATATATATAAATTAATATATATTTAATTATTAATTTTATAAAAAATTAAATAGAAAAATGTTTCAAATAACAGATATAAGCATAGAAAATGACAAGAAATTCTCGATTACTTTTTTAATTAAATTTGGATGTTTTTAAATATAAGGCGGGTTATTGTATTACAAAAAAATCTATATAACTTTTGAGGCTCTCGGACTTATGTCTTTATATATTATTATAAAGTCAATAAATAATATTGATGTATTTTATTTTGTTACAAAAAAGTATCACAAGTAGTTAAATTTGATTATTAAAAATATTTATATATATTAGAGGGCCAATTTCAAATTTCAAAATGTAAAATGATAAATCATCATTTATTACAACCACTTAATAAGTCATGATGATTTAGTTATATTTTTATAATTTAGTACAATTTTCTGACTTTTATACATAAAATGTAAATACAAAATATTCAAGAAAATATTTTAAAATATATTACAAAAATAACCAGGCTTATATATATATATATATATATATATAAATAGTTAAAAAAATAACGATCAATTTTCAAAATTTAATTAACTAATGCAACTAAAACTTATTGAAAAATAACAATACTTCTAAATTTAATTACAAAATACACTAATACAATTAAATAAAAATATCTTCTTGTACTTAAATACAAAATTGAATCATTTTCCAAATTTCATAATTTTGTATTCGCTATATAAAAATTTTTATTCACTATACAATTAAAATGGTTTTAAAATAAAAAAAAAAACTATTAAATAATGAATAGGACTAGATGACTTAAGTAGTAGAATTTTAGACCTAAATTGCTTGAACGAACAACAAACCAAAAATTAAAAAGATAATCTTGAACTTTACATTTTTGATCTTTATAAATTTTCGTCATTGAAATTAGTAAAATATTTAATTTCATACAAATCTGTTATTCAATAAAATATCCTTTACATATTTCACTTCAAAAATATTTTTTGTTTCGAAATTATCTTATGTCAAATGCATACTAATAGAGAACAAATAAAAAGATAATGAAAAGTCTACGAACAAAACATAAGTGACATTTTAACAAGATTATAGAAAAAGCGATTTTCTTATAGCTACCTTATATATATATATATATATATATATATATATATATATATATATACATATATATACACGTACCTTTAGAAAATATAGAATTTTAAATAAATATAAAGTATAATTTAAAATTTAAAGTAAAAAAATGACGCGTGTGATAAAATTATGTTGTGATAAGTTGATATCTGTCCCTAAGACAGATTTATAAATGGCTTTAATGAAATATAAATAAATTAATAAATTCGAAATCCAGTCATACATTTTAAATTACATCTGTACTTTATCGTTACTTTAACACAATTTCTAAAATCAGTACCTGAAATAGTGATGTTATTTACAAACAAAAATTACAACTCAATTGTACATAATTTTATAAAATACCAGCAGAATTAAATTTTTATTTTGCAAAGAATTCAATGTATGACAACGATTCGAATGATTGTATTCCGTTATAGGAAAAAAATCAATACAAGTATTTATTCAATATATGTATTGGAATGAAAAATATTTACAACATAATATTAATTGATTCGCACATTTGTATATAAAAATTAATTATTATGAACAACATATAACATTGTTATATTATTTAAACATATCTATTTTCTTAAATGTTTAACGTACGTTTTAAGATAGTGAACATTTGTAGGTATTATTCGATTGTAATTATTTCAATAGAATATTATTATGAAATTTGTTATACTATATTTTTATTTTTATCTATCATAAATATGCGAATAAAAGTAAATAAAAATACTGCAATTTCATTTTAACTGGTCGATTTATTTATATATCCTATTTATGTGACAACACTAATAGTTAAAGCTTATCGGGAGAAAAACATATTGTTTAATAAAAATATCTTTATTGTAAAATAAAAATCATAAAATCAATAATTTCGTTGACGTATATTTCTTCAATCTCCTATAATGTTTTTTTTTAATATCTCCTATAAATATATGATAATATATAAATCAATTATTCTAAAAAGACGCCACATAAATAATATTCTTCAAATGTGATCATGTTTACTAATATACAATTAAATTTAATATATATAACAACTAATTATTATAACATTATCAGATTTATGTAATATAATGCATTGTAAGTTTATAATGTAATTAATTAACAAGTCGAAAACCACACTATAAAAATTATGATTTACGTGATAAAAAAAGAAATAAAACAGCAGTAATACTAATAAAATCGATCTAATATTTTATAACAACTTTTTAACAATTCTAACGATTTGAGTATGATTAAAAGTATTATTTCTTTGACATATTTTAAATTTTCTTAACAACAATGTTATAATATGTAATTCAAAATTGACTGAATTGATTTATGTAACTTTATAATAATATTATAAGGTTAGATAATCATTTATTTAAATTTAATTCAAATCACTAAAATTTATAAGATAAATGCATATTAAATTTTCTCTCCTGGAAATTCTCTTCTTAAAAAATCAATAAATAAATATTGTCTCTTTTAAAAATAAAAATATACGACTAATTTTTTATTGATATATATTCTTAATAACAATCAAAATTAAGTAAACAAGATTGAAAAGTTGATTGAATGTAATTTTAAGAAAATATTTTGAATAAAACAAAATCTGTAGAAAGTTAAGCGTTGTGAGATAATGATAAAACAATAGCATGAACAAAACCTTGAAGATGAAATAAAGTCAGTAAGCAGAACTCACGTACTGCACTAAAAATGGAATTGAATTATCTACGAAACGAAATATCAAAATAATTCATTTCTCCAGTGACCGCATTTAAATATTCAATGGCATAAATAAATAAACCGAAATAAAAAAATAGGTCATCATTTAAATATTTATTTGGATATCTTGTTATGTTTAAGTAATAAAATAATCAGGTAAGTATTTAGTAAATAAAAATTACATGTGATTAATAAAATATGAAAAATACCATATATACTTCTTTTTTCAAAAAATATTCAATCAAATTCTTTACAATACATTCTTTAAGTATAATTTTAAGTACTTTCATGATTAGTATCGTCGTATTAATGACATAATTATTAATATCCTAATCATAAATTGCAACAAATTGTAGAAAATCCAGTATATTTTTGAAGACCTCTATATTGCAATTCTTATAATACAATAATTTGTTTTATATATATATATATATACACTTTTCATTTCCTTAAATGTGATTTCAATAATCAATCATAACAGAAAACATAAATTTCAAAATTCACTTCATGAATTATTTATATTAGAATAAAAATGGAATATAAAAAGCACGTTGAACACATAAATATATATGTGTATGTATGTGTATATGAATGTATATACATATATATATATATATATATATATATATATATATATATATATATATATATATAAACAAAATAACGTCAGAGTGCTTTTAAAATTCAATAAATTATAATGTCAAAATATTGTATAAATAAAATCATTAAAAACGTCGTTTCCAAATCCAAAAATTTTTACTAATTTGCGCTGTCAATTTAAACAAGGTACATTTATTTATTTTTCTGTATAAATAACACGCTTATTAATGTACTTATATATATATATATATATATATATATATATATATATATGTATGTATATATAAATAATCAATTTCAAAAAATGACAAAAATATATAATTTTTAAACTTTTTTACGTATAACATTAATGAAAACTAATAATACAATAATAAATATAATATTATTGTTCCTTTAAAATACTAAATTCATAAAGAAAAAAACACCTTTTTATTTGTACTTTTAGTTTACAAACGAAATATCGCATGTATATATGTATATATATATATATATATATATATATATATATATATATATATATATATATATATATATATATATATATATATATATATATATATATATAATTTATGATATTTTAATATATGGATTTATTTACTTTTTTAATGAATCGTAAAGTCACAAGTTGTCATAATTCAATTAATATTAATGATGAAACACCATAGTAAAAAATCACTTTTTCTACTTACTACGTAATCCTTAAATTAAATAACAGTCTAGTCATGAATGCCTACCGTCGTCAAATTATAGTTTCATACATTTTTCTTATAATTAAAACACTTATAGTCAGAACATTCACTATATGAACATCTCATAAATTATTATTAAAATGTTAAAATATTTAAAAATAAAAAAATCGTTCCATGTAAAAAATATGTTCACTACTTTAATTGTACACTTAATCAACTGGTTCGAAAGTCAGTTAAATATCGTTGCGAACGATCTACTTGGTAAGATACATGTATATAATTTGTTCAATATTATTGTCAATTATATAAAAATTATACAATTTTAATATCAACAATATTAAGACCATTGATTTTAATTCGTTATATTAAATATTTGTGTGCATTTTTTTGTTTACAATATATAAATTTCCAGAAAATGAAATAGAAACTGGAGTTGTTAAATTAAATCAACAAATTAAAACCGAAAAAACGTCAATTTTATGCAAATGTGCTCAAGCAAAAGACGAACATCGTCATTACTCTCGTCGCGTAGGTAGAAAATCATGTAAATTAACTTGTCCTAACTGCAGGTAATTCTATTAGTTCAATTGATCTTACATTTTCAATTTAGTATTCAGACCGTGACTCATATTTTTCTAAGATTCTATATTTATAAACCACTTTTAATACTTATTTAAGAATAAAAAAATATACATAACAGATAATATTTTCCACTTTTATACAAATTAAATTACAAATTATTAAAAAAACGTTAATAAATAATATAAAAATCAACCAATCTACTCTATTTATACTTTCTACTATACTACTTATATTTTTCATTACTTATGTACGTATATTTTATTCTTTTAAATACTTTAAAGCCATCGATAATTTTTTAAATTTTATTCAATGAAAATTATTAATTTCAATTATCACAAATATATTCAAGTATATAAATTTATTTATCTCGATTAATATTTCGAAAATATTTCAATAAAAATTATTAATAAAATCAAAAAAAGGGAATAATTATTTAACTTTATTAAAAAATAACACAAACTGAAATAATCTAATTTTAAATAATTACCTATTCTATAATTAACGGAATATTTTTGTATGTGTGAATGAAAAAATCCACTAATTAAACTTTTTAATTTACAATAAAATGTCTAATGGGTCCAAAATTATTTTGTGAGTGTTATTACATTTTTAACACAAATTTTAGAAAAATTAGTTCTCAATTTGCTTTTAAAAAATATAAAAATCCTTTTTATTTTTCTTCTTTTGTAAATTAAAATAATTTTTCTACTAAACATATTTTTTAATAAATACAAAATTGGAAAAATTGATATGTATTTTAATAAAAATTAATATGTATTCATATATTGTAAAAATACATTATTATAACTTAAGACTATTTATTTGATAATTATATTCTTGTTGAAAGCTTTATTAAAAATAAATGTATATTGTATATTTCCTATATTTTCGTAGAATTTTTCAACAAAATATTTTATAATTAAAAGAAATTAATATTAACATCTTTTTTATTAATATCTTTTAAAAAAATATTCATTCATCAATCTTAAATATCATTGATAGTAATAAATTCTTTCGATATTAACAAAATTAGTAATAATTTTACTTCTAAGCAAAATTACTTATTTCCTCGAAATTACAAAAATATTTTTTTTATATTAAAATTGTTTTTTTATTTTCACATCAAAATAATTTACTGTCGTCTATTAAATTAGAAATTTTCAAAAATCGATCCCAAACGATCAAATAATTTCTTAAAATATTAATATCAATTGCATATTTCTAGAAACCAAATAGAAACAGAACGAAAATTTACGAAAACGAGATCAACAACCATCTTTTCTATATTACTGTTGCCAGTATTTTGTTGCTGGTTACCATATGCTACGAACGCATTTCAAGATGTACATCATTATTGTCCAATATGTGGAGTTTATTTAGGTACATGTTACACTGGCAACCTGAAGAAAAGTGGTAAAATTATATAAAGGAATATTTAGTAATCCAAGAAAATATTTATAAAATTACTTATATAATATAATGAATCGTTACAATCGTATATTTTTTTTTATTTATAGTACACTCGAATAAGTTCTTAAATTTAGAGTATAAATATATTCTATGTATTAAAATTTACTTAAAAATATATTAATTATTATTATAAAATATTTTGTATATTTTTAAATTGATGGAATTAATACCTTATAATTCTTCTGATAAGAACATCAATTCCAAATTAATGCACCGAGGTCACCATTTCTGACACTAAGAATAATCATTTTAATTTTTAACTTTTTAAAGCATCTAAGAAACTCTTATAAGTATATCTTTTTAAAAATATGAAATTTACCAATAAATTATAATTATCTATACGATTTTATATTATTTACATGAAATAACATATCTCATGTATTTATTAAGTGGTGTTATTTTTTCGTGTGGAACCATTTCAAATTAGTTATTTATGTCAACCAACTTAAAACAATTTCTGATCGAAATAAGATATTATGTTAGAATTTTCAAGTAACATAAATATATTAATTTCCTTAAGAATTATTCAAAATGGTGCACTATCAAAATAAGAAAATGTTTAAAATAAAATAACACCTAATTCTGACTTTCAATTTAATTTCTAAAATAAATAATCTATAGACCTTAACTCTTATCACATTATTGTCAAATTATTTTCAAATACTTTATTATAAATTTTATAATACAGAGCTCTAATGATGATTGCAATTCATAGAAATACATATCAGCAAATAAATTATTGAACATTTATATAATGTTGTGATATTGGATTAAATGATACAATTGTATAAAGATGAATATATTTGAATATTATTTGATGACATACAAATATTTTCTTTAAAATTCTCCTATATTAAAAAAATCACATTATTTCACATGAAAAAATATAATTTCATTCAAAATGCCTGATATAAAAACAAAACAGAAATCAATTGTCTCGACAGTGTTTTTATTTCCATTCCTGTTTACAAATTCGATTTTATTGTCCGTCAATCAAAACCTATTTCTTTACATAAACATCTTATTACTATAATGGAATAACTCAATATAAAAGTAAATTTGCACAATCCGTCACATCTTTTAATTTAGTGACTATACAATCATTATCAATATCATCACCTGTTATCAATTTTAATGTCATCGACAAGTATATATTACTCTGCTTATTGTACGAAATGTAAAGAAGTTGTAACATCTGATATCGTATTTAAAAGGACTGCAAAAACGTACTTCATCAGTCTACTCTTATGTCCTGTCGGATTTTGTTTATTACCACATATTTTACCAAAATGTTTTACACGAATACATATATGTCCGAAATGTCGTAAGCCTCTGGATGATAGTGAAGAAAATACTTGTAATGTTAGATATCTGTTACGAAAATTCAGACATTCGAAAGAGTATGTTAGTTTAGATCTTGATGAAGACAAGAATAATTAATGAATGAAATTCGGAATATGTTTCTTGATAAATTATTTATCGTTTATCGACATCAAAATGTAAACAATACTAGTAGGCTAGATTTTTTTATATATTCTTTATTTTTCTTCAAAATGTACTTGTCAGTTTTCAAATAAAATCTAACGTGCAATATATTATTTATTTATTTATTATAAATGGTTTGTCTATGTGAGTAAATTATTTCCGCTATTATTGTTATTATTTCTTATAAATATTATAAAATATTTGATTTATAATCAAATGCTCAAATATTCTATTGTAACATTAACCTATATCAATTTTATATCATATTTATATCTATTTCTAATAAAATTATCCAAATATTAAAAACTATCACATTATAATTAATGTTTAATATATATATATATTATATATATATATATATATATATATATATATATATATATATATATATATATATATATATATATTCTTCATTAAATAATAAAATGAAAAATATTATTTCCATTATTTAATTTATGAAATTGTTTCAATTAAAACATATAGCATACTCTCATTAAAATAATTCGTCGTTATTTAAGAAAACCCAAAAGACTTAAATGAAAAATGTCATAAAAATATACTTATTAATATTAGTTATATTATGATAAAACTGTGGTATTTGAAAATTTCAATCACATATCTCTATGCAAGTTTAGAGCACAAATTGAAAAATTTGGAATAAAAGAATAATAAAATCAGAGTATCGTAAAAAGCACTATTATTTATTTATATAAAAAAATAGAGATTAGGGAAATTATGTATGTCATATTAAAAAGCTATACTATGATTATAAATACAAATAATCATTTCAAAACTGTAATAATTTAAAAAACTGTTAATTTCTAATTATCTGATGAGATATAAATTTATTTAACTAATCAATAAAAAAACAAGTCAAATATATTAATTTGTAAAATTCGAAGTATGATTTAATTTTTTGAAAGATTCAAATTGATTCTCCAAAAATATTTTCTCGATTAAAAAGAGTTATTTTCGCAGAGAGCTAAATAAATTATGTTACAAAATTTTCTTGCTTACAATACAATTTATTAAAACTATTTCACTCTTTGTCTATCTGACAATAAAAGCTCTATTACTATTTCGACTTAAAACTTAATTTTCACTATCCTAATGTTTTTTATAATTTTCAGTATGTTATACAATTTGAAACTAATTAAATTCAATTTCAATTTTAAAAAAACATATTCTTAGTGAATAAAACCGATAAAAGTTTTAAAATGCATGTATATTATTTTTTATTATTGCTTTTAAAATACACATTGTTTTTTTAAACACAAAATGCTACTATTTAAGTTCATATTTAAAATGCAAAGTTCAAATTACTTATAAAAAAATTATTGAATTAAATAAATTTCTATACAAAAAACTTTGTTTGGAAAGTAAAATAATCAGAATACGAATAACAATAAATCGATCTTTTTCAATCTGTAAACAAGGTTTGAATTTAAAAACTCGAAGAATAAAAGTTTAGGTATTATAATTCATGTATAAACGCACACACTCACACACACACACATAAATATATATATATAGATATAAAATTCGTAGAAAATTATTTTTTATAAAAATCATTCATCTAAATTACATTTCAAAAGTTTTAATACAATTAAATAATTGTTATATTAAAATAAAAGCTAAAATTTATTTTGCAACTATAATAATACTCCTAGTAGTGTAATTCAAACTTCAATTTTCATTAGAAATGTACTTGATTAGAATGTTCATTTATTTCATATTTTCAAACCGACCTTATACGAGTTCGTTTACATACAAAATTCTGTTCAATGACACCCACATATCTCTATTTCATATGACAAGTTTTTAATTTGTGGTTTTTTCATATACTCGCAGAAAGTCATTACACAAGCTCATACCTCGTAATCAATTAATTTTGAAATATTAGCAGGGTCTCCTGTGCGTACACGCCAACTTTTTTAATTAGTATGTTTTTGCGCACATTTGATAAATAGCCCAAATATATTAACAAATCTGAAATAAAGTGTGACCATAACGAAAATATAAATATTCTCAGTTTTAATAACTAAACTGTATATCATTCTAAATAGTATTACGATATCTTTTACTATACAAGCTTTTCACAAATAAATATTATTAAAAATAACTTACACTGTATTTTTTGTACATAAAAATATACTAATAAATATTAAAATAATTATAGAATGATTTTATAATAATATATTCGCATATATATATATATATATATATATATATATATATATATATATATATGTCTAAAATTTTGTATGTGTATATATACATTTGTTGTATATAAATTTCTAAAGTGAACATAAAAATTTGATACATAATAATTTTGATTACTTAAAAAATTAAAATAAAATATATACGAAAAAAATAAGCTACAAAATATATTTGTTAAGTCTAAAATATTACTAATTGTGATCATTTATTTGAAAATTTGCTAAAATATATATATATATATATATATATATATATATATATATATATATATATATATAAGAATTTCATATATATATATTTTTAATATTTAAGTAGACATTTTACGTCGTTTAAGCAAAAATACTATTATTAAATATAGTTTCTCCATGCTTAATTGAAATTTAGACATGATTATTAATTTCTATAAAATTAAAAAAAAAGTATAGATAATAAAAAAGATAAATTCAACTTGAAGGATTAAAAGAGTAAGAATAAACAAATATCATACGTGCAAGAATAAAGAATAATAAATGAGCAAGAAAAATGAAAATGAGCAAGACGTATTGTATAATAAATAAACAACAAATCAAAAAAACATTTTATATATAAATTCTTAAAAATATTTAGTTACTTATTTCTAAGCAAGTTATCCACTTCTATTTTATTAAACAAAATAATTATAAAATTTCTTAGAGAAAATATAATAAGTATAAAAATAATGATATTTAATAAAAACACAATATTTTTCTGTAAATATCAAAATAAATAAAATTATTCTACGAATAATTTCAAATTTTTTTTATGAAATAATAAAAATGTATCTAATATTTTAGATGGTGCTAGCAGCTCGATGTCGAATTTGTGGTTCTGTGATTAGATATACTCGTTCAAATCCTGCTGTATTAGGTGAACATTTACTTCAGAAACATCCAGAAGTAGGTGTAGTTCATTATGAATGCTCTGGAACTAATAACATGACACCATCTGTAATGACTGTGACTGATGTCGATCCAACACCACAATCACCAACAGTCAAAGTATCAACCACTGTTGCAGCAGTGCATAATAGTAACTGTGGACTTTCGCAACCAAGGACACAAAAGAAATTTAAAACTTTGGGTGAGTTTTCTTTTATATAAATATTATTATATAACTGTATATATATATATATATATATATATATATATATATATATATATATATATATATACTATAAAAGTATAAAATTGCCAATTCAGGGCAATAAAGGAACAATTATTTTTTATTTAACTGTATTTAAAATATATACTAATTTATAAATACTTATTTGAAAATAAACATAATATTTACACAATATAAAAATTATACAAAAAATAATCAAATAAATTAAAATTGAATAATTTAATATTATTTTTTAACAATAAATATTTTTTAATGTATTAATTATTTTATTGTGAATGATATATAATTGTAATAATATTAACTTAATGTCATTCTTGCTATTATTTAACTTTTTTACATAAATACACACACAAGTATATATATATATATATATATATATATATATATATATATATATATATAAAATGCATTTTGTAATTTAAATTAATATTGATGTCTTCAATAAAAACTGATATATGAATTTTAGTAGAAACATGGAAACCAGGATCATGTTCTGTAAAATGCCCTAAATGCGGTAAAGAAGTTCAGCCTATGGTACGAAGAAAACATAACAAGGTTAGTATGAAATTATGTATTCATATAATTAAATCAATTACATACTTAAACATTATATATATATATATATATATATATATATATATATATATAAACATCATAAAGCCCATATCAATCCACTACTGGACGAGAGCCTCAATGAATGCTACCATTCACTGGTATTTGGCCATATTCACCACGCTGATATATATATATTTAACATATATATATATATATATATATGTTAAATATTTAATTTAAATTTCCTGCTATTACAATTACATTTACATATGTTCGACAATTCAACATATATTGTTCATTAAATTTATTGTATTTTTCAAAAGCTCTCAAAAATATCTGACATTGACACTTTATTCAATTCAAAATTTATTATATTTTAAAAAAATAATTTTAAAAATAAAACTACAAACAACGAAACAGTATTTTATATACTTTTTCAACATTGAAATATTCATACTGTTGATACTTTAAAAAGTATAATTCCAAATTTTCTATTTTATATACTTCAGATCAATATTCTGTTTAAAAAAAAGATTATTTGAAATACAAATGTAAATGTTACTTACTACCTGTCATTGAAAATAATTTATAATTGTTAACATATGACTCAAACTTACTATTTAATAATAAAAAAAATTGGAATAATTCTACAATATGTATATATATATATATATATATATATATATATATATATATATATATATATATATATATATTAATAACAGAAATATATATTTCAGATATCAAATACCTATTGTGGAACATTGTGTATTCTTAGTTGTTGGCCGTTATGTATTATTCCATTTTGCAAAAAGTACGCAAGTGTCGACTTGTATTGTTCTCACTGTAAAGTATTTTTAGGCACATATGATCCGCAAGTTAAAAAGTTTACACCTAATGAACAACTTGTAAATATGTTTCTAGAAAACAGTTATTAATGTATTATTGTTAAAGCATCTTTATAAATTGTGTATATTTCACTCATGTATATATATATATATATATATATATATATATATATATATATATATATATATATATATATATATATATATATAACTAATGTATTGTAAATATTCACGTTAGATTATTTTATATTTAATAAATAATTTTTAATTTTTTCCAGATATTTTATTTTTTATTTCATTACTATGTATATACGATATATATATATATATATATATATATATATATATATATATATATATATAATTAGATAATTGAATATAATAATTAAATCTTGCTTTATCAAGTAATTTAAATTACTCTTGAGATAATCAATTATCATTTTAACTTTTAACTACTTATATAAATTTCATAATATTTTCTTTAAATTTATTTTATTTAAGATCAAAATCTAAATCATATCTAAAATATTTTTTCTAAAATTTTTTTTTCTCTTTCCATATATATATAATTTATTACCTTTTACATAATCATAACTGAATATATTTTCAATTTTTTATGCATTTGGGAACGCTAATTAATTTTTGAAAAACAGATAATTTATTAAAATTTATTTTTTATTCTTGTCGATATAAGTTATTTATTTTTAATTCTTCATTTATTTACGTTTTTATTATATATAATATATATATATATATATATATATATAAATAAATTTTAAAATCTTTACTTATTTATTCAATTGTCAACTCTTATAGAAGTTGTTGACAGTTTAATAAATTACTCTGTCCTTTTAAGTTACCAAATTGTATGTCTCTTGTAGAGAAGATACAGTTCAAATTAACTATTTTCTGAATACATCCCATTTTCATTTAAAAACATGCCAATCGACTGTTCGTTAATCAACATCGTTCGCTTTAACTTGGAAAATTTAATTTAGATTCAAGTGAAGTTCTTGTTTATTTAAAAATACGAAATATCTAACGTACAAATTATTCAACTTGTCATTTATTGCATTTTTAATACTCTTAGTTACAAGTACTACACGAAATAATTAAAAATATGTATATAGTTATTTTTATTTAAGGACATATTGGTTTTTTCTATTTAATTTTTTTTTTAAAGAAATAGAATTTTCTTCGTTAGTAGAGATGACTGTTTTTTTTATATAACTCATTTACTATATTACAATAAAATGTCTTAAATTTAGAATCTAAACACTTGTACACTATTCATTCAAACGCGTTTACGATTTAGACATTTAATTTTTTGGTTAAAAAAGACCTTTCAAATTAAATCGTTAATAATTGGATGAAATCTAAATATTGAGGAGTAGTAAAACTTTCTAGGAACTTTTTCGCCCCACAAATGATATGGTAATGAGAGATAACGTTTTTTTACCAACAGTGGTCATTTATGTTTGATTTCCTTATTTATATTACCCAAACAATTTATGATTTCAGACGATTTTAAGAGATTGAAATGCAATAACCTTGTATTTTTAATAAATCTCAAAATAATCAGACAATGTATTTTTTTATTAAATGGTTGTTTTTAATATTTAGAGTAGTATCTATTCTCAACAAGTATAAATTATTTTTCTTGTCGCATTTTTATAAGCAATTCAAATGATATTTTATGTGACAAAACAGTCATAAAACAAATTTATGTTTTCATAAAGCAAGTTTGAATACCATATAAAAATTTATAATGTAAACAAACATTAAATTTTGACGAATAATTAACCAACATATCTCTATTTTTCAACACATTACTTATAAATAATAGTCCTTAAAAATAATATTTATTTATATAGTTGCTTCACTAAACGCATTGAGCGGACAAATACATCTGACAGGAATTGACTATCAAATAATATAATATTTAACAAGAAAACTAGTAACGTTTCGATATATGTAAAACAACCCTTAGAATTCATATTAAAGTTAAAGAGATAATTATAAAAAAATATGCATAAGTATATAAAAAAAATAATTGTTCTTTTAAAAAATAGTAGTTACATGTGGGTAATTTTTCCCCAAAAGGACATTTTCGACTCGATCAATTTTTATAGAAGTTTTGAACCAAAAAATTTTGAATAAAAATAGGAATCTTATTTATTAGCGAATATCTATATTGAGGTAAATATTTTCACTGTGCAAAAAAATAGAATTCTATATATTGGTATACAAATTCTTATAAAAGAAAATAAACATTTCAACTATAGAGTTCATTGTTAGTTTAAATAATTATGATATAATATTACACCAAATATTTATTAGAAAAATACCCTTGCAAATATATTAACCTACATTCTTTATTTCAATAACACATATTAAATTTACAAAGAAAATCTTCTATTCAAACTGTTAATAAAAAAAAATAATCATTTTGAAATCTTCATTTAATTCATTTACTATTCATGTTTATCATGCGTTATTACTTTTTAAATAAAAGAGTTGTTTAAATATATGCATATTATTAAAAATTTAAACTATACTGTTATTTCGAGAATAGGTTTGAAACAGATGGTGTGATGTAAATTTTTCGCACGCCATTGGAAAGGGCATAGAATCTACTATCAGAAATTATTTTTTTATTAATTATGAGCCTCATGTACAATTCTGGTAAATTTTTGAACAATGGCATATATATTAACACCGGTGTTTATGTATCTACTTAATTATCTGTGTTAATACTAGTGCAAATATTGTTGGTTAATATTGGCAAACGTATGTTAAACTCTCATAATTTGTGTTACTCACATTGACCGCTACGAACAGTGCATTCGTATCGTACCACGATAAGTAACAAGTGTCGCATCTAGTAGTCACTGTATAAAACTAAAACTTATTCGATTTACCGCTAAATAAATATTTATATTGCTCTCTTTATCTTACTAAAAGAAAAACATATTTCTATCATACACATTACAATAGACAACCATTGAACACTTGTGGTAATGGAATCGTATCTTCTACTTTTTATTATCATTACAAAATTATTAATTATGCTTTATGTGTTATCAATCCTTTTTATATGTTATCAATCCTAACAAAATGATTAAACATTTTTAAATTCTCGTCTGTATATATATATATATATATATATATATATATATATATATATATATATATATGTAAATATTGGTTTTGGTGGTAAATATACATATTTATCTACCATTTACAATTAGTCATTAGATTTACATTGTCCATTTCTTCTTCTGTACGATAATTTATCTTTTACTAGATTCAATAATATGAATTCGTTCCCTATAAATTTAATACCAAATTCTAACGGTTTTTAATGCATTAATTAAATATCTTTTAAACCTCATAATCTTTTCCTGGATAATAATTTAAACAAAGAATTCTAAATATACATTATTAAAATTAGTTAATTAAATTAAATTAAAATTACCTTTCTGAGATAATTACTTAAAATGTATAATTACTCATTTTTATTGTACTAATAAATGACATCATATTGCAATATACAATAACACTATTAATAAGAAAAACATATCTTTTATTTCTTATTAATATCAATTCATAAATTTATATTTTTATCAAAAGCGATATTTAAAATTCTTTCAGGAAAATAAAAAAGGATAATAAAAAATGAATATATATATATATATATATATATATATATATATATATATATATATATATAAGATAATAAAAATACCCTCATTCATTACTTATCAATTATTCCTCTGATAATTTATAACATTTTATATTTGATAATTTTCTAGTATTGAGCATCATATACTTATTATTATATATATATATATATATATATATATATATATATATATATATATATATATATACATAAAGGAAATAAAACTCCTTTTCACTTTATACAATATTAATTTGATAACATTTCATTAAAAATTGCATTTTACTACTTTTATGCATGTATTCTCATATTTTTTGTGTTTTATATGTATATGCAATTAAAAAAATAATTAAATAAGTATTTTCTAAATAACATCACAAATAATAACAAATATAATTAGACTTGTACAATGTAAGGACACCTTATAATAGAAACTAAAAAATATACATTACACAATATATTTTATTGACATAACCTTCAATAATAATAATATATAATTACATATTTTTACTTGAAATTCTCAAACAATAGTAAATCCAAAAATATATTTCTGTGTGTGTGTGTGTGTGTACATATATATATATATATATATATATATATATATATATATATATATATATATATATATATATAGGTGTATATAATATTACAAATGAAACTGGAGAGTTAAGACATACATTTACTTGCTACTATCATATTCTTTACTATTCTTCTATCTCATTGTGCCACCTATATATAACATGCATACAGCACACACATATAAATAAATGTAAACATACATATATATATATATATATATATATATATATATATATATATATATTATATATATATATATATATATATATATATATATATATATATGTATTATGTGTATGTTTTTATCACATCTCACCTCTGCTAGCGTAAGAATAGGAAGTACGAGTATATATATTATATAAAATATTTAATCCAGTCGCTAAACATTTGTGCACATAATACATTTTTCAATATACATACATATGTACTTGCAAATCATTCTATGTATAAAGTAAAAAGTATCTGCAAAATTCGCATTTCAAAATTGTGACAAAAATATAATACAATCATATATATATATATATATATATATATATATATATATATATATATATATATATATATATATATATTTGTTTTTAGTAATATATATTAATTTGGGGTATGTAAATATGTGTACATACATGTATTACAATAAGAATTTATGTTTAGTTAAGTGCATTAATTACATGTTTTTATTATTCAATTTAGTGTGCACATACAACTGAACTTATTGAAGTTTGTTTTTAATTTTTCCAATTATAATATTACTGTGATGAAATTTGAATATTTACTCTGACAAATTGCTATACGGAACTGTGTCCTACTTATTAAAATCAATAAATGTCACTCAAGATTCTCCTTAAAAAATTAGGTTTATTTTTTATTAAGGCTGTTCAAGTAAAAGTTTGTTTTTTCAAACTCTTATCTTTCTTATTCTCTTTATATATACTCGTGCATATATTAATTATCGAAAGGTATTGGTAATTTATTAAAATGTATATTTTTTTGTAAAATATAATTATTCACACCTTGCCCCATTCTCTTAAACAAACCATAATTTTTATTATTTAATTAAAAATTCGAACTATTTAAATTGGATTAATATATATTATGTATTATAATATATATTGTTCTGTTTATTTTACGTTATTAAATTTATACATATATTTTTCGTTTCCTATATTCTTTATCAAAAAATATTCTTGTTATGCATTTTTTTGAATAAATGTATAATATCGAAAAAATATGTCACATTATTGATTTTCACTATAAATAACTTGATATTTTTGGAATTTACTTGACTAATTTCATTATGAATATATAGATTATGATCAAACATCATTATTGTTTTTTAAATTTCTATTAAATTGTTAACATTTTTATTTAAGTACGAAAATCAACATAGTACAATATCTATTAGAATATTGATCAACCTTTCCAAGAAAGTAAGCAGTTCGTTATCAATATGCCAACATGGAACTCTTATATCGCTCTAAAAAAATATACTAATACACTTGTGGTTATTTTTTCTGAGAATCAACGTTTAGAAATATCTGTGTGCATTTAATAATCAACTAAATAAAATATTATTGTTAATAATTTATCTTTATTCTTGGAAAATTTTTTTAAGCCATTTATATTATATATGTATATATATATAAATAAATAAACTGTTTTTTTAACGTTAGGTAGAAATTTCGATAGGGATTCAATTTAAAGTTCTATCACGCTTAAAAATACATATATGTATGTATATGTGTATATATATATATATATATATATATATATATATATATATATATATATATATATATATATATATATATATATATATATATATATATATATATATATTTTCGTATATTATTAGTAAAATTTTTAAAATATTTAAATAAAATTTCTTTCTGCAATAATTCATTATTTTTTATTAATCTAATAATGAAACAATAATATATAAAAACATTTATCAGAATTACTGATATACACATATAACACATATATATATATATATATATATATATATATATATATATATATACATATATGTATATTATTCATTAATACTAACTTCGCTAGATTTATTTTAAAATGAGCTTTTTTATTAAATTACGTACTTCCTTTTTTAACTGCACTTTATTTTATGCAAGTGCATACGTGACAAAAATGTACATAAATAATGAAAGATGTGATATATATATATATATATATATATATATATATATATATACATATGTATGTATAAATCATCTACAATAACCATTTTAAAAAATATTCAATAATTACTATTTTTCCCATTTACACTAACGAGTATTCTATTACCCATATCGACATTTCAATCATCACTTTTTATTACAAAATGCCTGTTTCAAATTAATAATAACTATTAAGGAAAAAATAAATAATATATAATTTTGAAATGTCATAATATTTAGTTCAGTAATTATTGTAGTTTATCTTTATTAGTAATAATGACAGAAGTTGAATAATATGAAATGGTAAGCATATTTGTGAAAATGTGTTTTACGCATATATTTTTTTTAAATTATTCAATATAAAGTATTTCGATGCTAAATAATATCTACAATAACATTTATAGTCACAATTTTCGAAGAATTTGTAAATTTAACATTTTATCAATTTCATTGTAATGAAACAATTGTTATTATAAAACTATTTTCTATTGATTTTTACTTTTATCTCGTAATTTATAAATTATCTACTTTATATATATAACTAATTTTTTTCATGGAATACACACATATGTAGAAGTACTAGAAATGTTAAATTTTCTACTGCATATATATACAATGACGCACATAAGTCATGGCACGCATGGGTAACAAGTAATTTATTGATATAATTCAATAAAGTCGTTAAATTAAAAAAATATATATTTAATTGAAAATAAATGTAATGAATATTATATAGTGAATAAATTTAATGAATATTATATTTATTTTCAATTAAATATATTTTTCTTAATTTAACTACTTCATTGAATTAAATCAATAATTTGCTTGTTACCCATGTGTGCCATTACTTATGTGCGGATTGATATATATATATATATATATATATATATATATAATAATAATAATAATAATAAATCAAACATTTAATAACTTAAACACTTCAATAATTCTAATAATCAAATATTTAATAAAAAATATTTATTATCAATTTAAACATGCCAAAGTTATTATAATTTACAATATCTTTTAATTAACATATGTTTTTATTAAAAAATTCATATAAATTATTTAAAAAAATATATTTGTTGATTTACTATTATTAAAAAAAAATAATCATTTGTACGTATCATTAATATTACTGAAATATATAATTTGTTATATTTTAAAAACTCTATTATAAATGATTGTTCTTATTTCATTCAAATTAAATAATTATAACATCGATATAAATATATTCAAATGTGTCATACGCTATTACACAATGATAAGATAAATTCTAACTGTCATTATTTTTATCTACATACGTATTTATGTACATATGTGTACATCGACCATACAAATATAATTATTTGTGATCTACACTTAGAAGAAACCATAAAAGAAATCCTATTCTAAGCATTTTGATTATTTAAATTTATTTTCAGCTGCTTCCCAGAATACCTACGTTTTATATTTGATATATCTTTGCAAAAAATGATGTTTTTCTTCTATCAAAGTAGAAATATATATATATATATATATATATATATATATATATATATATATATATATATATATATATATATGTATATGTATATGTATATTAAATTAAAATCTGATTACAGGTTCCTTTTTCGTATCTTAAATTATGATATATAAACGATTTACTTTAATTTGTATTTATCTAACTAAATTATTTTCGTCATTATGATATGGATTGAATAAATGATTTTCAATATATTTTAATAAATACATTATAAGAATATAATATAAGGAATATTTTATCTGAATTATTAAAAATCACACAATTTACAAGCTAAAAACAAATTTATTTATTTAAATTATTCCTAATAGAAAAATTATTTAAATTATTCAATAGTTATTCACGTTTTTTAATATATTTTATAGTATTTATTCCATTTAAGTTACATAGTAAATTAATTCGATTAGTAACATTTCCTAAACCATACACCTTTAACTACATTGATTGTTTCATTAATTTTTTTCAAAATTTCTTGAACAAAATATTTTTCTAACTACTTTATAACTTACAAATATTAGATTTTTTTAAATCTGTATCAGATTCAAATCAGTATTATATTTGGTATCATATGTGAATTTTATATTAAATTATTTTTTTAAAAAAATATGTAAAATATTTTTAATTCCTAAATAATAATTTCTAGAACCAAAAAATCATAAAATATCCATTTTAATTATAAAATAATAATGCATATGTGTCCACACTTTGAATACAAATTAATTTGATTCAATACAAATCTATGTATAATACAAATTAAACATATTTTTTTTAGAAATTATAATTACAATAAATGATCAACGTTTTTATTTTACATTTTACCAAAAAAAGTATAGTAATATTTTGAAATTATTCTGAATTGTTTATTTAACACTTAACCTTATCTTTAAATAGATAAACCTATAATAACGTTATTAATACGTTCTAACATTAAAAAATGATACAAAAGATTAGAAATATTCATATACAAATATTGCAATTAAATATCTATTGATTATGCTTTTTATAAGTTGTAATTAAGAAATTCACATAAGAATTGATATATATTTTTATTATCTTAAGTAACTAACGGTTCAGAGAAAATGTCTGTTAATAAATTATATATTATATACATATATATATATATATATATATATATATATATATATATATATATATATATATATATAACAAACGGACTACTATGCAAGTACATATATTTTATTTGTATAAAAATTACATTTTGATGCATTTTTCTTTTTTCTGCAATTGAATTTAATTGTCAAAAATTATAAAAGTCACATAATGTTATCGGATTATTTTTAATAAAAGAAGCGGATATATTATTTGTGGAAAACTGTTATATACCTCTCATATATTTCAATTATGAATATTTATGATTCGACGAAAACACGCAAGCTTATTCTTGCACTTCTCTCCTTAAATGTTGACAAATGTTTTTGTGTTTCTATTCCATCTATCCATTGTTCTCTTCTTAGGCTTTTTTGTCTCTTGATCTACATCTATGATCATCTTTCTTACTCTATAACAATCCATTTTAAACTTTTCAATCGTTATATTTTCTATAATTTTATTTTCATTTTAAGTCCATTTCTTTCTTTTCTAACATAAATATTTCGATCATTTTCTACGTTATATATATATATATATATATATATATATATATATATATATATATATATATATATATATAAACATATTTTTTAGATCTTTTATTATAATACTCATTTCTTACTCAATGTATTTAACAGCAAATCTGTTTTATAGAACATATATATATATATAAACAATATAGCATAAACAAAAAATATACAATATTTAATTTATTTTCTAATGAAATTACTTTTTTGTATTAAATTATTAACTCTTAATTATATATCTACCTATTTCGCATTTTTTTGTAAATATATACATATGTATGTATATTATTCCCTACAATATTTTCAGTTCAGTAAAATAATTTTCAACTGATTATTTAAATAACTAATAAAAAAAATCGATGAAAAGTTCAAATTAACTAAAAGATCGTAACGTTAATATGTTTATTTATATCATGGATAAAATATTCAGTATTTTCATGTTAAAAAAAAATTAAAAGTAACAGGAGAATACGGTAACAGTGCGTAAACATTAATTATTTTAGTAGATTATACCGTAATATTTTTTTCGCAGTTAGTTCCAAGGATTAATCGATTATTTCACTTTTTTATTTGACTACCAGTTAACATTTACCATACACAATATTCTTAATATACGCATATAAGTTTCATGTGTGCGTGTATATATATATATATATATATATATATATATATATATATATATATATATATATATACATAATGATTTTAAAATCATTTATATTGATAATTCTTAATGTAAAAAATATCAATCAAATTGGTCAGTATGTAGATTTTAAGACAAAATAAATTATTCAAGCATATATATATATATATATATATATATATATATATATATATATATATATATATATATATATATATATATATATATATATAGTTTTAGGTCTGTTTAATGGAAAACTATATAAATATATTATAACATTTACTCAACTTCAATATAATAAATTATACTAAGGTAATAATTTAGTTCAGTTAACACACCTAAACCAACAAATCAATCTGAAAAAATCATCAAAAATAATTTCTAAGCATTAACCTTATGTCAAATTTTCGTTCTGACTAGTTGGTCACTGTAAATAAAAATATTCTGTTAATCAATATTGACGCTATTTTATTTTACACAAAAAATAATATATATATTTATATATATATATATATATATATATATATATAAAGGTATGATAAATAGTGTTTTTTTAAGTTAGATAGAATTTTCGATAGGGATTCAATTTAATGTTCTATCACGCTTAAAAAACGCTATACAAATGTTTTTTTTTCAATTTCATTGATAACTACGAATTTTTCATATTTGATAATTAATAATTATTCATACATAAAAAAGTACTTTTGAATCTACTTGGTTTTATTTATTATTATATACAATTAAAAATATTTTCTTATAAATCTTGACAAAATTTATTCTTCAGAAATAATTTAAACTAAATATCATTTTTTTAAAATAACATTTGTTGAAAATCAAAATAGAAAATGTATTAAAAAAATCTGTAAACATTTCATAAAAAAATATTATCTATATTAAAAACCCACTCATTTTAAATAAATATATTTTTTAATTAATAATAATATAATATGTTTATGAATCTTCATTAAATACTAATTATTACAAATATATATAGAGGAGAACATTCAACGATTTTAAAGCAAATTATTTTTATTATTATATTTTTTAAATTTAAAACTAGAATCAAATTTCCCTGATTTTTATATGCTCTTATAATAATATACGTATAATTTTTCGAAGATATACTATTAAATTTTTAAATTTTTTAAAAAAATTTGTATGTAAACAGCAAATTATAAATTTATATCTAATGTCTAAGAATTAACAAAATATTTTTCAATTATCTATAAACTTAATATATAACTAGATTTTTAAAATAAATAAAGGAGTGAGTGGTATTTTACAGCTAATATAAAACTAACAATTAGTAATTTTCACATTAAATTATCTATCAGTACACAAATATTTGATAAAACACATATTACTTAGATATATATTTTTCTTAACCTTAATACAAAAAACTATCTAAATGTATAAAAGACCACATGTACATATAAAATATATTTTTATAAAATATAAGTATTTAGCATATAAACGATATCATATCATAAAAAAAATTTTTTTCACACCTGTTTTTAAGAATAAAATTATGCAAACTTTTTTAATTGCATTTGGGGTATAAATTATTAAAAACATATTTTTCTTTTTGTTTAATATTGAATACACTTGCAATGTAAATGAATATTATCAATTTCTGTACATTTTTTGCTCATGTAATGCACAACTTAAAAAAATTATATTATCATGTACAAAAGAATACAGATTATTATTCTACAAGTTTAATATATTGTCAATTTTTTACATTATAAGATTGCTTAAAGTAAAGAAAAGTGTAAGAAGATGAAAATTGAAGAAAACAATGTTAGATATGACAACATTCAAAATAATAAATGTATATATATATATATATATATATATATATATATATATATATATAATTGCATATAATACTTAATTTAGTTATAAATAATATTGAAAAATAATAATGTATCTATTTTGTTAAGTATGAACTTTATAATTATACACATTTGTATTGCAATTAAGTAAAGACCTTGTAGATGATACTGATAAATAATTTTCATATTACTTTTTATTGTGATAATTTACTACATTTAGAGTACAATTATATATATATATATATATATATATATATATATATATATATATATATATATATATAATGCCATTTATAACCTCAGTTAATTCATTATTGGATTAATAGAAATTAAAAATGATACCAAACATTTTCCAAATTGGCCTAATCTAAACAATTTATTCCCTTTTTAGAAATTTTCAAATAGTTAATATTTTTATGTCACTTCTTTATGAATATTTTTTAATCACTTTTTTTTTAATTATCAATATTTCAGTTATCCAATATAAATAATAAAAATAATTATTGATAATAGATTTAACAATTGTGTATTTCAATAATTTCCACAATTAAATTAAATAGTATAATTAAATATTTGCAACTTTACCATAAAAAATTAATTAAATATGACATATTTTTTCTTTGCCATTTTTCTTTTAGTTATTAATAGTTAATCTAGTTTAATTTAAAATTAATTTAGTTATTAATTATTAATCTAGAACAATTTATAATTATTTTATCTTTATAGCATATTTGGCAATACTTTAGATTTATTTATTTTAAAAAGCAAATCATTTGTGATTTTTCGAATTCAGTTTCAAAGTTTATTCTTCTAACTGTATAGTGCACTGACTTAATTTGAAATAATAATGTTAATTAAACTTTTAAATAAATATTTTTATTAAAATGAAATAATATTTTCAATTGTTTACTGATAGGTCACTTCTTTTGTATTTTTCCATGATTGTTTTGAATTTGGAAAAATTATATAAATTGATATAAAAAAATCATTTATTTGATATACATTTCAATTCATTCAAAACAAATAATAAACAAAATACAAAAGCAGTAACTCAGTAATAGAAAACAAAAAAAAAACTACAAGTTTGCAAGTAAAAAAATAAATAAATTTAAATTTCAAATAAAAGTATTTTAATAAAAAAATGTTTTATCTATTTCTATAAAACAATAAATAAATTAATAAAGAATTTCTCATTTTATCAAGACCAATTTCATTATAACAAAACACTAAATATCCATCAAAATTAATTTGATATTATAGTTAATTTACTTTTTCATAAAGACGAAAATCACTCTTTAATCGACAAATTTAAAAGCGTTTAAATACATGAAAGTTAACTTCAATTCAAAAAAAGTGAAAACGGTTTATAAATCAATTAATAATTAAAATATATTTCTATCTTAATATTAAATTATTAAATATTTACTTATAAAAAAATAATACAAAAGAATCATATTGTGCATAGCAACAAAACAATAATAATTCTATTTAAATTTATTTAAATTAGCAAAAGTATTTTAAAAACGTATCGAACACAAGATAAATATTAATTATACAATATTGATAATATATACGGACATCCAAATGTAATGCCTACATTTATGTGTTATTAAAAAGAAACAAAAGAAACTATACACATGTTTCCCTATACACTATCCTATACATATGTTTCTTTTTAATAAAACAATTCTAGGCGTCACATTTGTATGATCCATTGCTTCAATGTATTGTATCTTCAATACAAATCAGAGAGACTATTTTTGTACGTAGCTAGTACCTGTATTAGTTAATGCAAAATATTTATTCAATGTTATCAAATAACACGTCACACTACCTGTTTGAATAAAAAAATATGTATATAATGTGAGGTTATACATCTGTTCCTCTAATTTGTGTGACCTATGCTGTGTTAGTCGTATCAGTATTTAAGAAGCATTTCGTGACTGTGGATTTATTTCACGAGCATTATTAGCAATATATTACAATATCTTTTTTATATTATTTTCATTATTGTGTAAAGAATATTTAATGTAAGTAATCAGATACTAAATATTTTAATTCAACATAAACTGTATTTATTTCTGTGTGAGTTTGTTCAGTAAGCTTATATGAAGTGTGATATTTTTTTATAGAATCTTATTCTATAAATGAAAACAACATAAACTGTTGCATATGTATCTAAATAATCATAAAAATAATACGACGCATTATTTAAATAATATCAAATAAATCATTTCATTGATTAAAATATTTAATATTAATATTTAAAATATAATATTACTGGATACAAAAAAATATTTTTTAAATTTGTATTTAAAAAAAATTTATAAAGTTTAAAATTGAACGTCAACACATAATAATACCTCAATGGAAAAATATATTTGTAAAATTTTACAAATAATTGTTGTATTATAAATATAATTAATTAATATTCGCTTAAAAATCAACTTATTACGTTGAAAACAAAATCAATAAAAAAATATAATATAAATTAATTTAACAAAAATTATTCAGTATTTATTTTTTTATAATTAAAAAATACTAGTTACTTTTTATAAACAAAAAAACATTTTATAATGTTACTTTCAAATTAAGATTCGTTAATTCTCTTCAAAAAAAATTATTTAAAAAATTAATTTTTATGAGAACTTGAAAACAGCGTTTTGATAGACATTTTTATCCAAACTCGATTATCTGTTTTAATAATAAAAAATAATCTTTCCTATAAAATAACTTATTTTATTAATCTACATATATGAAGCCTTGAAGTACTATTTTCTACGTTTCTTTTCACAAAAAATATTTTTTTTGTATAATATTGTAACCACATTCTTAATTATAAATTATTTGAAAGTAGTAAAACATATCAATTTGTGTAACGTCATTTAATTGAACAAAAAAAAATGTTTTTTATTTACACTTTGATAAAAAAGATAAGCTATGTTAGTGTTTAAAATAGGTTATATATGATTAATGAAATATGTATGAAATTATTATCTTTCAAAAGTAATATTACATACATACATATAAAGGATGGATAAAATAATAAAAATGCTAAGAAATTCTCTAATAAAAATATTTTAAGTACCAACACTAGGAAAGTATTAAATATAAGCATTTGTTATTATTACTCCGTTAGCTTTTTCTATGTAACGTCTTTTTTTAGTGTATTATAAATTTTATTAATAGACAATTAATATTTAATTGTTACAAAATAGATGACTTGACAGACTTTGAAAGATAACAGACCTTTGGTACGCATTTAACTAGAGTATTCGTTACCAAATTTGGTACATTATTAGATGTGTCTAATTACAAAATAATAAAATTATAATAAAACACGAATCATATAAAAACAGCATCCGATGAAAGATACAGTTACCAAAAACTAAAACTAAATGACAGAAATCACGATGCATTACAAATTAATTTAAAAATCATAATGCTACTGCACCAAATGTGACAGCAAAATTCAAAAACCATCTTGGAGACGATGGTACTATAAAAACAGTATGTTACGAATTGCAAAATTTAAAATACATAAAGAATACTATATGAAAGAATACTAAAGAATACTATGTGTATTTATTATTTTAGTTATCTTCTATATATATATAGACTAGTGGAACAAAACTATAATAGTGATTAATAATAAAATTGAAATAATGACATATTTAAAATAATAGATAATAAAAATATAATATTTATGTTCTTTTTTCAT